>VZUA01077508.1:0-13230 GCA_013401035.1 Horornis vulcanius | reverse complement strand
GAAGAATTCTGGGTAACAGGAGGAATTTCTTCACAGAAAGGTGGTCAGGCATTGGAAGGAGGTGGTGGAGTCCCCATCCCTGGATGTGTTCAAGAAACAACTCAATGTGGAACTCAGTTGATATGGAAGGGTTCAATCAAAGGTTGGACTCAGTCCTGGAGGTCTTTTCCAACCTGTAACTATCCTGGGATTCTAAATCTGGCTGCTCATCTTGGAAATAACCAAGATCATACAAATCCTGTGAGGAAAGGACGAGCAAGTGGGAGACAGAACACACCAGGCTCGTGTCTTGTGAGACACACACACAACAAAGCTCTTCTAAAATACCCCAGCACAGGGCAAGGCTTCAGTCAATCAAGACACAACCCATAAAACCTTCCCCAAGTTCCAGCTCCAATCAAGTTCTGTTGAACATGGGTGGATTGTTTTCTTTTTCTGAAAGAAGGCAGCCAGACCGTTATGACACTAAAAACACACACTAATATCAAATTGCTGCAGCACAACTCAGCTGCTTTGCCTCTGTGAAGATGCTCTTGCTCATATTTTCCTTCTTCTCTTTCTTCCCATAGCCCTGGAGCAGAGCTTGTACCTCCTCTGCTGGAAAAAAAGGGACTTTTTCCAAACCATGACAGCACTGTCCAAGATTTCACTCGCACTGTTCTGTGCCAGCAGCCCAAATTTCACCCGAAACCAGTAATAACAACACTTTACACCTTTCAGCAAGCCAGGGAGTTGTACAGGACACTGGGCAAATATTATTCTTTCACATTCCTGATAAAATATTTTGAAAGGATCAGGCAAGAAAAGTGAAGACTGGAAATGGTGTTAAAGATGGGCAGCACCCAGGGATGCCATGGATTTGTCCTGCTGATGGGCTAAAATTTCTTCAACAGGAAGGTCCTCACAAAACCTATCAAGACAATGCAATGGCAAATAAATTCAGGCTTTAAACTTTATGCTTCCAGGATATGGTTGGAAAAGTATCAGAAATAAAGAATATAGATCACAGGACCTTTCTGCTGGGGAAGAAAAAGGTTTCCAAGTCATTACCCTGCTTTACCTCCTCTGCCTGCCCTTGCAAAACCACCCAGGAACAACAGAGCAAGAAACGACTTTGCACCACGAGGTCACTGGAGAAAGAGTCGGGCTGTGCAAACACTGCCCTGAGCCTTGCAGTGCTCCAGAAACACACCAGCAGCTCCTGCCCCGAGCTCACACAGCGTCAGGGAACAGCAGCACGAATGCTCTGTGCAGGGAGTGCTCAGATAGTATTTGAAGTCTTGCCCATGGTGTCAGCATCACAAAGTTCAGACCCCCTGGAACTGATTCCTTGGCAGTCTCTCAGCTCCATTTGGGGCTCCACAAGTTAAACGCTGCTCTGGTCCTGGCTGAGAGGTTGAGAAGAGTAACCAGATCCCATTGCATCACCTCCAGCCAGGCTGGAGCTGCTACAGGGGCTCCCATTTCAAAGGGTCAGCACTCAGCATCCTCTCCTCTTCCTGGGTGGTGGGAGATCTTGGGAAGTGAGTTCTGCAGGTGTTTGTCTCAGTGAAACAGAGTCAGCCCAGCACGGAGCAGCTGCACAGCCCTGCCTGCCTCCTCTTTCACCTGAATTATACAAAACGGGAACCGAACACGTGTCAATACTCTCAACAGATGCTCCCCCCTTCAAACAGGAGAATGGAGTAACAGCATGCCCAAGTTCAACCATAATCCCAAATTTCACTAGAAAAACCAGCTCTGAACGCTGGTTCCCAGCAGGACAGTCACTGTCACCAGCCGAATGTCACCGAACACAACGGGCCCGAGGCAGGTCGGGGCAGCACAGCAGCTGCTCCACGACAGCTACCGCGGGCAGAACAGGCTGGCAGCGGGCACATTCCCTCGTGGAGAGGGGCAAGAAGAGCCCAGAAAATGCCCCAAGGCCAGAGCGAACGGAGGCGACAGCAGCCAGCTCCGGACCGGGAGCCGCGTCCTCCCCAGCCCCGCGGCGGTGCCTCCCTGCGTGGGCTCACACGGCACCGCCACCGAACACGTCACCAGGGCAAGACTCTTCCGGCGAGTTCTCCGCTGCCCGTCTGCCCAGCCGGCCCCAGCCACGCCAAGGGGGACCCCAAAAGGGACCCCTGCCCGCCACTGCCCAAGGGGGACCCCAAAAAGGACCCCTGCCCACCACTGCCCAAGGGAGACCACAAAAGGGACCCCTGCCCGCCACTGCCACGAGGGGATCCCATGCGGGACCCCTGCCCGCCACTGTCGCGGGAGGACCTGCCATGGGACCCCTGCCACCACCCCAACCCTGCCACGGGGGGACCCTAAAAAGGGACGCCCGCCCACCACTGACACGGGGGGATCCCACAAAGGACACTCGCCCGCCGCAACGGGACCCCCAGGGCCTGCGAGCCGGGAACAAGCCCCGGGCAGCCCGCACGTCTCACCCCACGCACCGCGGCCCCCGCCGGGCACGGAGCTCCACGCAGGGGAAGCCCCGGCGGAGGGAGGCCCTGCCCCGCGCCCCGCGCACTCCCGACCCCCGTCCCCACCGCTGGGGCCCCGGCGGGCTGAGGCAGCCCCCGTCACCTTCTTGGGCTCGGCGCTGCCCGCCAGCCGCGCCTGGAGCCGGCCCACAACTTCCAGCACCGACTCCGCCATTTTTACTGCTGGAGAGCCGGCGGCGGCGGAAGCGGCTTCAGCGGCCGGCGGGCCCACGGCGCTGCCCCGCCGCCGCCGCCATCTTGGCTGCGGGCAGGAAGCGGAAGCGGCGCAGCGCGGCCTCGGCCATGGCGGGTGCGGGCAGAGGGCGGTGCCGTGTGAGGGGCTGGCAGCGGCGCCATCTTGAGTGCTGGCAGCGCCGCGCTGAGGGGAGCGCCGCGGTTCTGTCAGCTCCGCCCTCGGCATGGGCTGTTACGGAAAACCAGAGGAGCTGCGGCTGGAAGGGAGATCTGGAGCTCGTTCAGTTCAACCCCCTGTCAAACCTGGAGTAGGTGACACAGGAACGCGTCCAGGGGGGTTTGGGATGTCCCCACTGAGGGAGACTCCAGCCGTTCCTGGGCTCTGCCACCCTCATGGAAAGTTCCTCGAGTTGAGGTGAAACTTGTGTTTTAGTTTACGGCCATTGCTCCTTGTCCTGTCACTGGGCACCACTGAACGGAGTTTGGCTCCGTCCTCTGAGAGCCCCTGGGGATGTTTGTATGGATTGATGGGCTCCCCTCTCAGCCTTCCCTTCTCCAGACTGACCTGGCCCAGCTCCCGCAGTCTCCCCTCACCGGGAGATGCTCCAGTCCTTCAATCATCTTTGTTCCCTCTTTTAGAACCACTTCAGTAGCTCCTTGGCTTTCTTAACCTGAGGAGCCTGGAACTGGACACATTTTTTTCCCTGAGGCAATGTCACTCCAGACTTATTCCCGTTGCCTCCCAATGGGTGGTTTTCTTTGGGATTGTTGGCAGCGAGGACGTTCTTGCAGTGCTGTGTCTCAGCTGAGTCTGGACCCAAATCCAGCCCTTTCTAGGTCAGAGTCTGGACCCGAGTCCAGCCCTTTCCAGGTCAGAGTCTGGACCTGAGTCCAGCCCTTTCCAGGTCAGTCTGGATCCGAGTCCAGCCCTTTCCAGGTCAGTCTGGACCCGAGTCCAGCCCTTTCCAGGTCAGAGTCTGGACCTGAGTCCAGCCCTTTCCAGGTCAGTCTGGACCCGAGTCCAGCCCTTTCCAGGTCAGTCTGGATCCGAGTCCAGCCCTTTCCAGGTCAGTCTGGACCCGAGTCCAGCCCTTTCCAGGTCAGAGTCTGGACCTGAGTCCAGCCCTTTCCAGGTCAGTCTGGACCCGAGTCCAGCCCTTTCCAGGTCAGTCTGGATCCGAGTCCAGCCCTTTCCAGGTCAGTCTGGACCCGAGTCCAGCCCTTTCCAGGTCAGAGTCTGGACCTGAGTCCAGCCCTTTCCAGGTCAGTCTGGACCCGAGTCCAGCCCTTTCCAGGTCAGTCTGGATCCGAGTCCAGCCCTTTCCAGGTCAGTCTGGACCCGAGTCCAGCCCTTTCCAGGTCAGAGTCTGGACCTGAGTCCAGCCCTTTCCAGGTCAGTCTGGACCCGAGTCCAGCCCTTTCCAGGTCAGTCTGGACCCGAGTCCAGCCCTTTCCAGGTCAGTCTGGACCCGAGTCCAGCCCTTTCCAGGTCAGAGTCTGGACCTGAGTCCAGCCCTTTCCAGGTCAGAGTCTGGATCCGAGTCCAGCCCTTTCCCTGCCCCTGGGACTCGGCGAGGGCAGCTGACCTCACACCACCCCAAAAGCCTGCTCTAAGTGTAGAAGGGATAAGAGCAGTCAGCTGGCTGGGAGTGGGGGAGGAAGGAGGGTGTTGTATGGGGAAAGCTGAGGGTCTCTGTGCTTCAGCCTGCAAATCCTGGCGCTGGGCAGAGCTTCCCTCTGGAGAAACCTGTCTGAGAGCAAGGTAAGAGCAGACCTGGCCTGTGAGTGAGTCACGGAGAGCCAGGACATGCCTGACAGGATCAGAGACCTTGTGGGGAGCCAGGAACTGCTGAATAATGGAAAATGGGGAAAAAGCCTTTGTTGCTTTCTAAAATGGGGCTGGAGGAATTATTAGCAGCAAAAGAGTGCCTGGAGCTGCAGTGCTCAGGTAGTTTTCCAGGTTGGCTGTGAGTTGGCTGTGACTTAGACTCTGATTGAACCCACCAGCAGGAAAGGAAGGACTCTGTCTGGTGAGGTATGAAAGAAAATAAGCTTGACACAAGTTTCTGAAGGCAGTGCTACCCTGCTCTGCTGCTGGCTCAGTAATCAGGGCTGAGATTAGCAGCACTGAAAGGATGTGAGGATAATGATCGTCTCTTAAGACAAATTTAAACAGCCAGAATAAAAGCTTCCCTTGCTGCCTTCCCTCCATTCTCTCTGGGCCCTTTGAAATCTCTTCAAATCACTCCAGCTTTCTAGATTAATCCAGCAGCCAGGATTAATCTGTATGAAAAATACCCCTTTCAGGTCGCTGCAGTGACATTTCAATCAGGAGCAGCAATAATGTCCCATTGTAAGTTAAGTGCAGGTAATAAAAGTCACTGTGCCCTCCCACAGCCAGACTTTGCAATAACTCAAATGTGCTTCAAGTTGGGAGTCTGTCAAAGGTGCCCAGAGGGGACAGGCAGGATCCCAGGGATATCAATCCAAATTTTTCCCTGTACTTGTGTGAAGTGTGCTGCAGTTGGAAGATCTGTTTCATCCCAGAACAATTTCCTTCTTGGCAGTAAGGAGGCTCTGGCAGTGCTGTATTTCAAGGAGAGGCAGGTCTGAGTGATCTGGAGAGAAAATCTGGAAAAATATTATATCTTCCTGGGAAATTCCAATATTTAACTAGTATCTTCATTTCAAATCCAGCTGAAACTGCAAATTTTTCTGAGGAGCAGATAGTCTGGATAAAATGTGTGTTTGGAAACATACAAGTATTGTTGCTCTGGAAGGGCAAATCCCAGTTCCTCTCCCAGTCCTGAGCTGGTGTCAGAAATCATTTCACATCCAAACTCAGGCAGAGAGCAGCATTTGGGTCCCAGTTTCAGGACCCACTCCAGGGTGTGACACCATGACAGGAGCTCTGTGCTGTAAATTGGGGTAGCTCTGTGAAACACCACAATTCCTGGGGTGGCTCAAGCGCCTGGGACTCTGCTCCTGAATCCCTGTGGCTTCTGAGTAATCCCTGCTCCCTCTGCTCTGCCTGGCACACTGAGCTTGGCCATGCTGGCACTGCCACTTTGCCACTCCAGCGCAGCCTTGAATCCTCTTTAGTGACAAGGACTTTTCCCACACTTTTCCCTTCTCCAGGTTTTTGCTGGAGTCTTATAGTGTCCCCTTCCCTCCCAGTGCTAAATACGAGCCAATTCTTCAGTTCCAAGAAACCTGATCTTTGTGGCCAAGTGCAATAAACAGCCCCAGACGTGAGACAGAGCAGCAACAGCTATTTCTGGCCAGATCTGTTCCCTCATCTACTGGCTGCTCCCAGCTCCCTCAGAGGAGGTGAGCTCACTGCTGAGTTTCAAATGGGATTTGGGAAGCTGTGCCTGAGTCAGGTGAAGCACACCCTGCTGTCTCCCCAGCCTGGGGCTGAGCACCCACACCCCAGGAGCAGTGGGTGCTCCCAGTTCCCCAGAGCAGCCACCCCAAATCCTCAGTCCTTTGTAACACAGCAAAGGTGCTGGCACTGGCTGGGTGCCAGCAAAGGAAGGACAGGGAGCTCAGGAGTGTGGGACAGCTGGAGAAGGAGGCACGCTGCTGTTTGGGGTCACTGCAGACTTTGGGAGATGGGAAATTGTCTCCTCAGCTGTCCCCATCTCAAAGCTTAAGCAGGGAATGCAAACACAGAAAGAGGACAGAGGAGCTTTTCTCCCCAGCCTGCAGCACTGGACTGGAAAAAAAAAAAAAAAAAAAGGAAAGAAAAAAGAATAAAACTAAACCATAATAGTGGAGAAGGACCCTTACTCCCATCAGCTTCCCCACAAAACTCACGACACAAGTTAGGGGTTAGAAAAATTTATTTACTTCTCTGGTAACAGGAACTGCTCATTTACCAGGAAGGATGATGCCATCATACTGTGAGGGAAAAAAAAAAAAGAACCAAGTGAGAAATCACCATCAGATAAAGGTGCAGTGCTGCTGTGCAGAAAACTTGAGTCACCACAGTCATTCCAAGCCAACACAGACATGGAAGACCAATTTTCCTGCAGCCAACTGCCTTTGTGCTGTGCTGG
The DNA here is from genome assembly GCA_013401035.1 of Horornis vulcanius. NCBI lineage: Eukaryota > Metazoa > Chordata > Aves > Passeriformes > Scotocercidae > Horornis > Horornis vulcanius. The sequence goes on along the minus strand of VZUA01077508.1, from coordinate 6,497 downwards.
AATGTCCAAGGGGGCTGTGCTCAGATAAGCACCAAGATCTGCTCAGCATCCCACTGAAACAAGCAGCCACACCCTGCACAGCCTGGTCTGAGCAGCCCCAAAATCTGGGCCCTGAAGGTAACTGTGCCACATTAAACACAGCCAGGCAGGATGGGGGAAACAGGAATTCAGGAGGATCAGGCTGGAGGCCTCCCTGCACAGGGTATGACCCGTGGAGGTTGTCCAGGCAGACTGTCCACCCTTTCTATCAAAAAAAACCCCAAGAAACTATCAGCAGTCCCCACCTCTGAGATTTCCAACCCAGCTTCCAGCAACTCTCATTCATTATCTTATTATTCACTACACGGACAGATAAGCCCAAGAATTTGTTTTCTTTGTTGATCTCTCCATCCTCCAAGTGTGGCAGCTGAGTCTGGAGCTGTGTCAGACCAACAAATCCTAACCCTCCTCCTCACTCGTGATCCACAAATGTGCAGCTCCTCCAAAAACTGCAGGAGCCATTTACACCAGAGCTGGTAATTCCTCCCAGCTCTCCTGCCAGGAACTGCTCTTTCAGTTCAGCACACCCAAAAAACCACAACACCCGTGCTCAAACATTTCTATTTAGAAGTAGCAGCTTCTACTGCCTTGGGACAGTAAAAATCTACAATTTAAACACTCATCAAGATCTCCCTGTGATTTTCTGCAGCCTTTCCATGAGGCATTTTGCTGTTCCTTGCTAGGAAACTGTTGGGATACAAAACTAAAGATGGAGTGTGTACCTTTTGCTGGAACCAGCGCATGGCTTCCTCCTTCCCAATCCTGTGCTTGGCCCCGATGTTGCCAGTCCTGCGTTTCTTGTCAGCAATGCTGAAACCTGGCCTGCCCAGCACCTGCAGGATGAGGCCAACAGCACTGCTTCATCCTGGCACATATTTTCTTAAACTAAACAGTTTTCCAGGAGGGAAGCCTGGAATTTCCTCATCAGTGATGCCTTGCTGCTCTCTCCTTCTCCAAACCCAGCCCTGCTGCTGCAGTGTTATCCCAGGAGCAACAGGATTCATTTCTGAAGAGGCTTTGTGAGATTTGTCATAAATCAGGGATTTTATGGCAGCTCTAGCAATCTCAATTAGAAAAATATCAACAAAATCCAAGCCTATCTTCCAACACTTGGCAGCAAGTCCATGGAGGCCAGTGCTGGTTCTAGGCTCCCTCAGGAGCTTCCCCACATGCCCAGGAAACAGGGAATACTCACCACGTAGAAATCCAGGCCGTAGATACCAATACTGGGATCGTATTTAATGCCCAGATCGATGTGCTCCTGGATTCCAAAGCCAAAGTTCCCGGTGTCTGAGAAGTTGTTTTTTCTCAACTCGTATTCTCGCACCTGAAACATTGGTTCTTGGGTCACTATTTTGTTCCTGAGCAGAAGGAGAATTAAAACTCCTGCCCGCTGCTATCAGACCCCCAGCTCGCTCACAAGCTTTTGAATCTTCATCCCAAGAATTTTATTCCCCCAGCTTGCTCCTAAATCCCAGCAGCAAAGGCAGAACCCCAAAAGAAATCAGCTGCTGTACTAATTACTAATTAGTTCTTAAATAAGGATGAAACAGCATCCAGATAAATAACGTGAACACTCTGTGTATCTGACCTAGATCAGATTCGGAGCACACACCTCTTCAGTCAGAATGGAAAAGTTCTGTTCTTTCACAAACCAAAGATCCAGCCCAAAATCCTCACCTTCAACCCCTTCTCCAGAATCTCCTCTGCTTTGGCCCCACGAACCGTGCAGTGAACAGCGATTTTCTCGTTTCTCCTGATGCCAAAGGATCTCACCGTGTATCGGGCTGGAGGCAGCAAGAGTTACACTTAGAGGACAGCCAGAGAATTCCCACCCGGGGGATTCAAAGCTTCTCAACACCCAAAAAAAGTCAAGGGAATTAAAAAGAACCAAGACAGCCCCACATTCCATCTTAAGGGATGTTAGCAGAGCAGCAGCCTTAGTTTAGAGACAGAACTGAAATGGCAAAAACGTGCACGAGTCCCTGAATATTTAACCCCCACCCCAATTTTCCAGCAGTTCCCCCGACAGCGGCTCTGCCAAGGAGACCCTTCCTGGGAACCGGACGGCCACTGCACCCACGGGAACGGAAGGAAAACAAGCGAAAAAACAACCAGGGCTCTTCCGCAGACACTCACCTTTGGAGAAGACGGGGGTCTGCCCCGTGAGCTGCTCCAGCACCTTGGCGGCGCGGGTGAGCCGATCCCCGCTCTCCCCGACGCAGATGTTGAGGCAGAGTTTGCGGATCCGCAGCTCCCGCATCGGGTTCTCCTTCTCACCTTGGTCTTGCTGCGGAGAGACCAGACCGGGGGTAACCGAGGGTGCCCGGGGCACGGCCCGCCGCTCGCCCCGCCAGGCCCAGGACGGTTCGCCAGGGGTCCGGAGGAAGGCTTCCGCCGCCGGACACCGCGCCCCGCTCCCCGCCGGGCCCGAGCCCCGCTGCCGCGGCCCCTTCTCCAGCACCGCCACCACTGGGCGGGCCGCGGCCTGTCACGGCAGCCGCTCCCCCGGAGCGCCTCACCGGCTCCTCCGTGCCCATCCCGCCCCCGCGCCTCTTCCGCCGGCCTTCCCCGCTCCCGCCCGCAAGGGCCGCGCCCGAGGGAGCCCCGCCGAGCGCGGATGGCGGCGGATAGAGATGGCCCGGCCCGGTGCCAGCCCGCGGCTCCGGCACTCACCGCCATGATGGAGGCGGGGAAGAGGCGGGAGCGGAGCGGCCGCGGGGGGTTATGGGAGGGCGCGGAGCGGCGGCGCCCCCTGGCGGGCGGAGGGTGGGGTTGCCATGGCAACCGCGGGCCTGTCATGGCTCCCTCTGTTAATTAATGCTCGTAATTGAAAACGAAGTCAAATGCAGTAATAACGGTAAATAGCAATAGCAATGACAATTAACTGAGAGAGGAAAAAGCAACCCAAACATGTGATGCACTCAGGGGGGAGCAGAACTCTGAGAATGGGGCAGTCCCAACTCACACAACTTTGGAGTCCAAACTTCTCTTCAGTGGCCACATCCTGAGCAGAAAATGTCTTCACTGAGGCTCACGCTCAGTAAGGATGGCACCAGCTCAAGGCTTTCCCTATTTATCCCCTTTCCCTGCCTTCCCAGAGCCATGCTTGGGGCTGCCAACTCAAGCTCGGTAATGCCGTCAATTATTTTTTGCCCCAGTTGCTTCTTAAGCAGGGATGAAGGATAAATGAATAATCAGCTTGTCTCATTAAGGAGAGAAAAAAAGTGTCAGGAGTCTCTGTGCAGAGGGTGTGAAAAGCTTCTAGTTAAAAAGTAACACTGCTGCTTCATTATGGATTTACTTCATCCAAGAACAGCTCTGCTGGAAATAGCTGCAGGCTGGGCTGGCTTCCAGCAATCCATGGATCCTGTTTGGGATCTGTCCATGCTGCAGGGCTCCTTCCCACTGGCAGAGGCTCAGGGCACTGCAGCCAGCACTGCTCCCTTCAAGGGGAGCAGGTTGGGACCAGGAGCTGGACAGAGGTGGCTGAAGGTGCTGCCCATCCCCCTGTGCCCTTCCAAACCCGTGGCTCTCTCTCCACAGCAGGACCCTCCTTTGCCCAGTCCTGGATGGTTCCACTGCCAAAGGCTGATCCCAAGATCAGGCAAAAAAGCTGAGGGCTGCAGAGAGGGAGAAGGAATTGCTGCAGCCACGCTGGGGATCCTGAGGGACAAGAACAGAGCTCAGTGGTGTCACCCTTGCCTTTATCTCCATGTAGTGACCACCCCACTGCTGCTGCCACTTGATGGCATTAACTCATCCCATCCTCTGCTCCAGGCTCCTGCCAGCAGCAGAAGGGCTTTGCTCAACTCCAGAAACAGAGAATCAGAGAATCATGGAATGGTTNGAATTGTCAGACCTTGTCTTGTTGGAGAGACATTTCCTACCTTGGCATTTCTCTGCTGAATTCAGGAAGCTTTTCTTGCCTGGAACAGATCTTCCCACTCACCCACTCCCTTGACCCTCTCCCCATCTCCAAACAAATCCAGATGGGGTCCCATGTGGAGCTCTTCCTGCTTTGAGTCATCCCTGTCCCCAAAATAGTGCAGAGCTCTGTTTTGCCAGGTGCTACAACACATTTTCTCTGGGAGAGGAGGTGGGCTTGGTGTCATTTTTGATTCAGTGCAAAGAAAGGAATCCATTGCTGAGAGCAGGTTTGGTTTTTCAGCCAGGGCTGTGCTGTCGGTTTCTGGCCCCAAGTTACCTGGCTGATGAGAAATCCAGCTGCGGTGGGAGCAATAATCCCTGCCACTATGCCAAAGGCATTTGTGATTCCCAGCAGGAACCCTGCGTATCTGGGGAGACAGAGAGCAAAGAATTCCTGAGCGAGGCTGGGAGGAAACTGTCACAAGGAGTGAGAGGAGTGGGTGCTTCCTGTCCCTTCCCTCACTGCAGGGATGCTGCCTGGAGTGCTGAGCAACATTAGGATCGTCCCTGCAAGAGTGGGGGAGATTTTAAGCCTTTATTTCACCCCTTGGCTTCCGATGCCAGCAGCTACAGTAGAAAAGCAGAGAGGAGAAATTGCAGAGGCCTTGTGGGAGTGGGAAAGGGAAGGATGCAGAGCCAGGGAGGGCACAGATGTGCAATATCCACGTGGTTGATATTGATGCCTGTCCCTGGCATGCTGATTATTGTCAAGGCCAGCGTGAGAAGGACCACAATGACTGTGGGACTGCAGCCAAGGTACGGCACAGCCACCAGGAAAGTGGGTGGGAGCAGCTTCCCTTGGGAGGAAATGGGAAGTGTTCTACAACAGGCCGTGCAAGTGTGTTGGAAAGGCTGGGTGGCAGATGAAGGCTTGTCCTTACTCGGTGCTGAGAAGAACTTCCTGACGGCTGCTGTGCCAAGCACCCGCCTCTGCAGGAGGAAATCAGCCAGCAGCCGTGCCAGGATGTGCCCCAGCCCATTCCCAAGGCACGGCAGGGCAGAGAGGATGCAGAGCCACGTGGATAACACGCAGGCAGGGGCCTCGTGGGTTTCCTGGCTGAGTGTCCCGGGGCGGGGAGCGGGACGCGGCCACGCGTGCCGCAGGATTTGGGATTCCTGGGTGGGATCGGGAACGGCGGGGCTCGAACCCGCGGCCCACGGTGAGTCCCGGGGCCACGCCCCCGCCGTTAGACCACGCCCCCAGTTAGACCACGCCCCTACACCCGAACCGCGCCCCTGATTGGCCCCTCCCCCAGCCCACGCCCCTCCCCTTGCCGCCGGCGGGTCATGTGACTGGCCAAGATGGCGGCGCTCAGGGCGGCGGTGCCGGTGCTGGCGCTGCTGGGGCTGTGCCTGGGCCCCGCGGCCGCCGCTACGCCCCTGGTGATCTGGCACGGCATGGGTGAGCCGGGACCCTCCGCCAACGGCCGCGGGGGCCGCAGGACTCGGCTGGGGGCCGAGCAGGACCGAGGGGCGCTTGCTCCGGTGTCCCCCTCGTCCGGACCGCCGGTCTCCGCGGGGGCCGGGAGCTGCTGCCTCTCCTCTGTCCCGTGGCAGCGGAGCCCGTGCTGTGTTTGTGGAGGGGAGGTGAGAGCCGGGCCCGTGGCGTGGTGGTGCATCCCGGTGTTCCCTCTGGCAGGAGACAGCTGCTGCAATCCGGTGAGCATGGGCTACATCCAAAAACTGGTGGAGAAAAAGATCCCGGGGATTTACGTCCTGTCGCTCAAGATTGGGAGCAACATGATCCAGGTAAATCGGGTCACGTCGCTCGAGTGCCTGCGTGCAGGGGTGGGGCTGAAGTTCCTGCAGTCCGTGGTTTTAACAGGATTCCACAAGGATTCCTGCTGTGCTTTCCCTGCTGATTTTCGCTTCTCAGTGAGGTAAACAGCTTTAACAGGTAGAACCCGATAAAGTCCAGCTAATACCTGCAGAAAAACACTGGGGGAAAACAAATCCCTGACCTAAATTGGATTAATATGCAAATCCTCTGATTAGCACACTCCAAGCACTGCAGGTAATTTGTGGGGTGGATGCTGTGCTGGGGCAGAGCTTTATCCCTGGCCATGCTTCTTGGTTTGCAAACATTTATTTACTTCAGTGTAATAAATTACACACTTCTGCACCTTCATGGGTTTTGACAGGTTCTTGTAGTCCTGTGGAATTTCTTTAAATAATTTCTCAGGACAATGTGCAGTGTAGGTGGCTATCTGGGCTCTGGAGAAGTTTTATTTTTAATTTATATATATATATATGAACAAAATCTGAAGAGATTCAAGTTGTGAAGAAGTTTGGGGAAATGTCACCATCCCATATGAGCCAGTTTTGCCAACCAGAGCAGACCATGGTAAAGGGAAGTCTCAGAACTGGGATTTCACTTCCCTTCCCGTGAAAGCTCAGGTCCTCTTTCAAAACCACAAATGTTCAGTGATCCGTTTGCAGAGCTTAAAACAACACCAGGCACGACAAAGGTACAAATGATCCGTGCTAATCTGGTCCCTCAGGATATGGAGAACAGCTTCTTCATGAAC
>VZUA01077504.1:8117-22307 GCA_013401035.1 Horornis vulcanius | reverse complement strand
ATTGTGTAACTGATCTCATGGTACCTTCAAATTTGGATTGAGTTTCTTTCCACAGAACTTGTCCCCATTCCTGTTTCTCCATCAAGAAACTGTTGTTTTGTGCAGGATCAAGGCAAGTGACTAATGTTCTCTGAAAATCTCTTCAGATTCAGAATCTGCTTAAAATTAAGAGCAAAATAAGCAGCACATGCTCCTTTTGGATAACTTGGTGCTTGCAATCTTGTGCCTGTGCTGCACAAGCAGAGTGGGTCAAGCTGGAAATTGGAATTACAAATGAAAAATATATGGTCCTATTTACTCAGTATTTAGATCTGTAGTAAATCTTATTCACTGTTCTGCTTGCTTTGTAAGCATAGCCTACCCTGCTCAGCATTCAGAGGCAAAAAATGTAGTAACATTTAATATAAAATACTTCAATCTGGACATAGTGTTCAAGGTACTTGCAAAGTGTACAAAATGTTTTGTTAAATGTTCAGGGCCACTGCCTCAGGAAGAACAATTCCAAGTGTACTAAAGCAGCGTGGTAAGCTGTGATGGGCTCCTCTGCCACCACCAGCACCAGGTTGGTGTGTCTGGGTGGCTGGATGAAGCTGGGTGCAGTCAAAGTCACGTCTTGGTATCCTCGCTTTGCTGAGGCGGTCCCAGGTCTCACTGTGTGTACAGTCCTACATCCCACTACACCTTCTCTGCCCCCAGGCACCAGTGCCTGCAGGCTTTCCAGAAGCAGAAGCAGCATCCTTGTATTTAGCAGCATTCAGCTGACTTATTTTCCTTGAATCCATCCAGTTTATTCTTTTAACTCATTTAACTTTATCTCCACTTTATATACTGAGACACTCTCATCCATGGCTTTAGTGTATGTGGCTACCTACCTCCTTGATTGTTTTGACCTTGCTATCATGCTTTATTTTAAAAACATGAGAGGAATGGGAGTACATTGGAAAAGCATTTAGGAAGGCAGGATTTGAAGGTAATCTAAAGTGCTATCTTGGCTCAAGATAGGTTCAGCCTGCAGCTGGTAAAGTGCCTGCTTCTTCAGACTTCTGTACTGGCCAGCTAGAATACCTTGTTAATTTTTTCAACTACCACCAGATGTGGGGAAAATATTATTTTAGAAATAATTTTAAGCTATGCTTTAAACAAATATCCAAATGAGGGTAGTTTCAGTGTCTTAGGTAAATAGTGATCATCATTGTACTGATTCAGTCCATGTGTAGTTACGTGACCATTCTTGACTTGTCTGGCTGAACTCCTGTTTACCTCCCCACTTACTAAATGAACATTTCTTTTCTGAGAAGAAGATAAATATTATCTCCCTTTTTATTTATTTCCTTCCCCTCCTTTTCCCTCGTCTTTTAATATCAGTGTTAGTTAACGGTGTGCATTAATTTAAAAATTCTTCTCCCTGCTTAGTCATGTCTTTTCATTGTCTTCCTCGAGGACTTTGTGACTTGTCTTCAAAAATGCAGACTGGGGGCATAAGACCATAGTTGAAGGGAGTATGACACAACCTATAACAAGGTTTAGCTATGTATTATTTGACAGAAGATGGGTTATTTTTATACCAACAGTTACAGAGAGAGCTGAGCTGACTTTCCTTGGGCTAATCTCAAAATCCCAAAATGCAGGAGATCCCTGTGCTGAGATTTTCCTGACTGCCATGGGCCTGAAGCTATCACATCCTGTCTACTTGTGCTAATTTGCTGCTCTACTTAGACTAACAAGCTGCAGGGTCTTGCAGATCTGCCTTGGGTTGAGTTGTCACTGTAGCCTGCTTTCTGCGTTAAACATGCTCTTTGCATGTGCTTGATGGATACTTCCAGCCTTGTATAGGATCTGCAGCTGGGAGTATGGTGTTCTAGGGCTTGTCTCTTGGCTGGAACCAGATGGTGATGATAATTTCCCTTAGTCTCTTTCTCCCAAGATTTTATGTCTTGGTGTAGTTTTCTGATGAACTTCAAAGTGATGACAAGTGATTAATTTATGGTTGTTTTCAGTCTCAAAAGGACCCTCCTCTACTTCCCAGCTTGTAGAGCTAAGAGTAAACTTTCTGTGGGTGTTATCAAGTTCACTTGTCTCTTGCTTTGCCTGGCACCGTTCTACATTTTACAGGGTGATGTTTGGTAGCTTTGAAACCAGAACAAGCTCTTGCTGACCATTTTTGCTGTGTTTTTTTTTACCCAAGGTGCATTATAGTCAGGGTAACTCAAATGATGTCTCATCTTTCTATCTGGAAATACTGTTCTGGTGAAAGTTGACCGTGAATGTTTTATCTAGGTTTTCTGAAGAAACACACTCTATCCATTATGGATNCTCTCCAAGCTTTTTTTTTTTTTTTTTTAATATACTATGTTCTTTGTGCTTTTATTATTCACCTTCTCTAGTGTTGTCCCTAAGTGATATGGGCGATCCCAGCGTACTTTGACCTCTGAGCAACCTTTGCCTTCTATGTGGATTTTGAATGTGTTCTTTGTAGTAATTCTGCTGTCAGGATGTTATTTCATCCTCTGGCAGCTACTGCTACATTAAGTATGTAAACTTCTTTTAGTGTCAGAGGCACATGGGCACTGAAAGGAGAAAGGAGAGGTCTCAGGTGCATGTAAGGGAAAGGTGATGCTTGGCCTCTGCATAAGCCAGGTTGTGTTTCAGTAGGAAAACTTGCCTTGGACCAGATAAGTTCTGTTATCTCTTGAGCTATTTCTGAGGCAGCATCAGACCACAGTACCTCTCCAGGTGCATGTTGTTTTCAGGCAATTGAGAGCTCCCCTGATTTGGTGTGTGTACTTGTTTTGCTGGTGCTGGGTTCACTGCCTGGCAGGTGAGAGCCACATTGGAGGGATTGATAAAGTCAAACCATCCGTGAGGGCAGTTTTGTGTTTATTACAGCAGCAAGGGTTGGTAACCCTAGAATAAAGTATTGTGCTCTAAGGGTACAGGGTGCAGGGTAATGCCTGCCTTGACTCCTCAGGATGCAGTCTCGGTGGTCTGAGGAGAGGTCAGTAATATTTGACAGCATAGCTACAAGGAGGTTTTTTGGGAGCAATGGTTTTCAAAATTAGACATGATGGAGGGCCTTGAAGATTGCTCATGTGAGAAAAGAGAGCAGACAAGCAAAGATGAGGACACTGCATTGAGTTAAAGTAGAAGAGAACATGAAGGTGTCTGAATTGCTCAGGTGCCTTCTGGCTCTGTTTAGCTTCTCTCTGCAGTCTCCTGTGGTTGGGAGGAGAGAAGATGCCAGGACAGCCTGATGTCTTGTATGGAGCCATAAGGTGGTCTCACTTGTCTCATTCAGAATCCAATGATTCTGGACTGGAGTGAGATGCACAGCAAGCCTCCTTCTCTTCTCTGCCCCAGTGCTGGGGCACCCAGGTCTGTGGTCTGTCTTGGCTAAGTGTGCAGTACAAGGGACACCTTTCAGTGTTAGCCAGCAGCTGATCTCATTTTGCACAAGGGATCATGTACATATAACCCAGCTAGGCTCTGAATCTCATGTAGCAACTAGCCTGGCTTCACTGTGTCTCAGATCTTGCAAGCATGATTTTTTGGTGATATTAAGGTTGAAAGTCTAGAGCAGACTCTCCTTATTGGGTATTGTTGCAAAAAAATACATACTGGACTATGACCAACCTTCTCATTCTGGTCATTCCATTTCTAGAAGTAGGTTTAGAAGTAGTCTGGGATGAATGTGTGCCTTGTCCTGTTCCTCCCCACTTCTGCAGGGAGAAACTCTCTTTTGAGGGGGAGGGCACAGGTTTGCTGGAACTTGTTAACTTCATGGGGGAGGATCTGACCTCATTGCTATCTTGTCATGGGAAAAAAAATGCAGCAAATTTAGTGACCCTCTGGGAGGAAATTGGATTTTTCTGTCTAGAAGTGTGCTGAGGTTGTGGCTCTGCCTTGCTTCTGCCAAATAAGCTCAGGGTAACTAATAAGCTTGAGCAGAAATCTGCCTGCAGGAGCTGCAGCAGCATTTCTTGCATTTTACTGTTAATATCAGATTGCCTTTTGCAGCTTTTCCCTTTCTGGGGTCTTGTTTCCATTTCTGTTCTGCCTTCTACACCTTCCATTTTTCCTTGCATTTTCTGTTCTCCAACCCTTCCCTTTTTACACTCCTGTTCAGTGTTTTTCAATTGACCAGTGCCTTTTTTCTGCCTTGTGAAGTTATTCCTTTCTGTGTATTGCCTGTGTCCGTGTGCCTCTTGTGCTGTGCAGTGCTCATAACAGTGGGACAGGCAGAAAAAAACCCACACCAGAGCTGTAACTGTGGTGGTTAAAGAGCTGAGACCTCAGATTCTCCTAATGTAAGAGCCAGGTGGTTATCCCTCTCTCCATTATCCTGGACATCCCCATCACCCCTCCCTCTGCCCAGTGCAGCTGTGATCCAGTGGGTGAGCAGGGCTGTGTCATGCTGCAGCGGGGAGTTCCTGTGGCAACTGTTGTGTGGCCAAGTGCAGAGAAATCTAGCTTGGCAGAGGAGTAGAACCTGGACATCTTAGGAGGATTACAGTCGCAGTTTAGGGGCTACAGTTATGTTCTATAGCACAAGAATTTAATAGTAATGACTAGAAATCCCTGAAATATGTAATTTTGCCTGTAATTGCTTGTGGTTCATCTAGCTTTTGTGGAGAACCACCATTTGACAGCAGGTGTTTGCCGTGGAGAAGTCCTGATGTGTATTCAGGGAAGTGTATCTTCTGCTGCAAGCTCTCTACTGGTTTGAATCACCTGAATCACCCAGGATTTCAATGGGAAAAGTCTTCAATAGTGTTTGTGCTATCTGTAAATGATCTTATGAGCTCAGATACCTTGGGAGATGAGGGGAGCATGGCAGGTGCAGCAGAGCTGTCTCAGGAGGTTGCTCACTCTTCCCTGCTGCCTTGGTGCCACTGCAGTGACACAGGCACATGCTGACACAAAACTGGTGGCCAAATGCTTCTTTCCCTTGCTCCAGTATTAATCAGCTGTGCCTGCAGACCACAGTCCCTGCTCCAGCTTTATCAGTGGACAGCTTTCAGGGAGGGACTGCTAGAAGAGAAATAAAAACATACTTACAGGGAAGAGGAGTGGAGAGAAATTCCTGTGCTTTCCTGTTTCCTCAAGGTTGTGGCTGTCTGAACCCACAAGCCACCAAATGCAAATGTTCCCAATCTGCTGAATCCCTTTAGGAGGGGAGCAAAAGAAGACATGGCTTCTTTCCATGGTGAATGGGTACCCATGTCTTGGGAGTGCTGCTGAGTCCCAGAGGATGCAAACCTGAGCAGTGCCTATCCAGCTTACACTTCCTGCTGCCTGTGGGAAGGGAGTCTGGCCTGTGAATAATAGCATTAATGTCACTTTATTAAAAAAAAAAAATGTTTGGGGTTTTTTGAATGCCAGTTGTCTGTTAGTTTCCAGCTAACTGCTTTCTATAGTGTTATGGTTGTTTGCTGGGAAAGGTTGGAAGATAAACTCCTGACTCCCTCCTCTAAGCATCTTGGTCTGGAATTACTTAAGTGGTTTTGGTGCTACAGTTTCCAAACTGCAAAATTAGGTTTATCCTCATTGTCACGAGTCCTCTATTTTATCGAATGCCATTTGGTTTTGTCATGCAAAAACTAAATCACTGTTCAGTTTAAATGAAATACAGGAGATAAACAGCACAGATGGTGGCATAAGTCAGGTCTTGGACTAGCTGAATTTTAAATGTTACAGAGATACAAATTGAATAGCTTTCATAAGGGATAAATAAATAGAAATCCCACTCACCACTGACTTATTGCATCTGATCAAACACTGCTGATGAGAGAGTGAAAATGGTGAATATCCAAAGGACCTGCTGAAGTTGTGTGATCCAGTCTGGCTGCTCTATCATCCTCTTGTACTCTGGCATGTTGGGTGCCAGACCACCATATCTGGATCCCATGTCCTGTAGGGGAGGCATTGCACTCTCTGGAGCTGCAATTTTGCATGTGGGGAAAGATGCGCTGGAAGGGCAGGTGAGGGGCTGTGTGTTTTGCTGTCATTTTGCCTTCACAATATGCATTTGAATGAGTGCTTAGTAGTGTCCTGAAAAGGCATAGAGGACCATTGATGGCAGTTGCATGGGATGGATGTGAAGTGGAGAACACTGAAGGTTTGATCTGGTGAATATTCTAATGACACTGCCATCTTGAACCTCCCTGGAATAAATATTTGATGTAAACAGCACCTTCTACTTTAAGGTTACTAGTTTCCATTTCTCTGTGGTGTTGAGTGGCTGTCCTGTGGCAGTCTCTGTAACCATACAACGTGATAATTCCTAACTCCTTAGGCTTGCTGTGTACAAGAGTGAATGTTTGAGTGGGCTCTCTGGTTGTGCTCAGGGCTGCATTTGACTGGCCTCTGGAGGAACAGCACAACCTGGTGCTCACACCCCTGTCGGGGGAACAGGAGTGTGTGCTGCACGAGGAGGTGCTGAGGCAGAGGCTTGAAATTCAGTCCTGCCATCCTTATGTCTGTAAACCTTGTCCCTAATTATAACCAGAAAACCATAATGTGAAAAGGCTGTGTAACCAGCCTTTTTCTCCTGGTCTGTGCCTGATAGATTGAGGTTAAGGTACTGGTAAACATCCAGAAAATGGGAAACAGTCTCTGCAGCTGGGTTCTGACCCTGTCAGACATGCTTTTTACTCACTGTGGTTCTCTCTCAGAGCTTCCAGTAAGTGCAATATTGGAAGCTCCTGTAAGCCTTAAAATGAAACCTTGACTTAAGGGAAAAAGTTTGCATCCTAGTTGCATTTTCCAATATGCCTCAGCAATAAATATGTTAGAGACTGCTCTCCCAGTGTTCAGGGCACACAGTAGCCCCAGACTGCCTCCTTCAGCCTTGGTGACTCATACAGAGAGGCCAGTTCCCAGGATTTCAATCTCTTGATGTCCTTAGAAAGCCCCTTAGGTCAGTGGCCACCCACGCAATCCAGTAGCCAAATGAAAATTGAATGCAGTATGAAAAGATTCTGTTGTTGAAAGGCCAACAACAGACCAAGGGGTTTCTTGGAAATGCGTTTCATACCTGTTCCATTAGTAGCATTTTTTTTTAGCCTTCTCAGGACTCTGAAATTCAGGCCAAAAAAGGAGAACAGTGTTCCAAGAAAATGAAGGAAATTGAGCAATGCTGATTGCTGGTATTTGCTACTGTCTCTCTGGAGATCTTTTTGATCATGTTAAAAAGGTAGGAACTTTTTTAATCAGCTTTATTTCTTTGTAAATCTTCGGACTTAATTCTTTTTCCTCTGCCAGTCTAATTGCAAAAATAATAACAGCTATTTTGATGGATCCTGCATGATTATTCTGCTCCAGGTAGTCTGAGGCTCTCTGATATTTTGAAAATACTCTGAATGTTTATAATTGCAGAATTGAAGAAAGTTCAGTACATGAAATGAATATGGAAATGGGTCCATAGTTTGATAACTGGTGGTTCATTTGAGAGGCAGTGGAGAGCAGGCAGTTGCCTACAGGAACTACGGGCTTGGGTGGCATCCAAGAAGATGCTAAGCCTTTCCCCTTTGGGAAAGGGGTGGTAGCAGAGGAGTGATACATGTTGGCATATGGAGCTTAGTGAAGTAACAGGGATTTTTGATAAGGGCTGCTGGTGTTCTTGGTAATTATTTTGGCTGTAACTTTTTGCTGGTTCACTGATCACATAACTATTCACTCTTCTTCCCCATATCAGGAACATACTCCTATGTTTGTAAAATATTTCTTCATCCCTATGTTGATGCCATCCTACTGTTTTTCACATTTTGGGGTTTGTCTTACGTGCCTACTGCAATCCGTAGCACAGAATTATTCTGCACAGTTTGCTGCTCTAAGTGACACTCCTTCCTTTCATTCTTTGGTGGCTGCAGCAAATTTTTTTGAGTGCTGTCCTGATTGGTGTTTGTTTGTTTGTTCTACCCTTTTTTCGCAAGAAATCTTTAAACATGTGTTCTTGACAGCATTTCACAGAATTATAGAATGCCCTGGGTTGGAAGGGACCTAAAAGATCATCTAGTTCCAACCCCTCTGTTATGGACAGGGATACTTTTCACTAGACCAGGTTGTTCAGAGCTCCATCCAGCTTGAACACTTTCAGGAATGGAGCATCTGCAGCTTCTGTGGACAGCCTGTTCCAGTGTCACCACCCTCAGAGTAAAGATTTTTTTATTAATATCTAATTTAAACCTACGGTCTTTGAGTTTGAAGCTATTTCCCCTTGTCCTGTTACCCCAGGCCCTTGTAAATAGTCTCTCTCCATCTTTCTTTTGGGCTCCCTTCAAGTTGCAGAAGGCTGCAGTTAGGTTACCCTGAAGCCTTCATTTCCAGGCTGAACAATCCCAGTTCTCTGAGCCTTTTCTCCCAGGAGAGGTGCTTCATTGCTCTGATCATCTCAGTGGCCTCCTCTAGACATGCTCCAACATGGTCCATGTCCTTCCTGTGTTGGGACCCCAGAGCTGGAGGCAGCACTGCAGGTGGCATCCCACCAGAGTGGAGTAGAGGGGCAGAATCCCCTCCCTGATGCTTTGGATGCAGCCCAGAACACGGTTGGTTTTTGGGCTGTGAGTGCACGTGGCTGGCTCATGTCCAGCACCTCTCCCACCAGCACCCCCAAGTCCTTCTGGGCAGGGCTGTTCTCCGTCTGTTTATCCCCCAGATTGATGCCAGGGGTTGCCCTGACTCGGGTGCAGCACCTTGTAGTTGATCTTATTAAACTTCCTCAGCTTGCATTGGGCCCAATTCTTGAGCATGTCCAGGACTCTGTGGATGGCATCCTGTCCTTCAGGGGTGTCAATCATGCCTCTCAGCTTAGTGTCATCTGCAAATTTGCTGAGGGTGCACTTGATCCCTTCATGTTTGCCATTGATGAAGATATTAAATAGCACTGGTACCAATACAGACCCCTGAGAGACGCTGCTTGCCACTGATGTCCATTGTGACTCTGAGCTGTTGATCACTGTCCTCTTGTAATGTTCCTTTATGGACAGTATCCCCTCTTAGTAGCAACCTGTTCTGGTTAGTTTTGACAGGTCAGAGGCAAAACCTTGCTGTTTTTCTGGGCAGTCTCCTGATAGAGTGAGGCTGTTTGCTGGTGAACAGCCCAGCTGGGACACAGGCTCTGCAGGCAGGAATTAATGGTGTTCATTTAACAGTGTTAAATGTCACTTTACTAAGTATCTCATACTGCTTCTGACTGTTGCATCTTTCAGGAGGAGGATGAAGCCCATTCTGCCTGAAGGGCTAATGGGTTTGATCTGTGAATAGTCAATTCTGGGGATTAGTGGATGGGTTAAATCACACTGCTCAGCCCAATCACCTCTAATCTTATTATAGTGCTCAGCTGATTAAAATAAATGGTGATTCTAATGGGGATACAGCTTTACCTAACCCATTTGCAGGTCTTCATGGATAGATACAGTTTTGGAAGCTGACCTGTGCTGTGTGATTCACTTTGTTGCCCTGTACCTTACACAGTTGAACTTTTCAGAACTTAATGTGTAAGCATCACTAATAATAGAATTTAATTGACTGCAACAGTGCTTGGATTTTAGTCTCCTACTTTCCTGTAATAAAATCCTTGTTAATCGGAATATGTTCCCATGGTTTCTCTTGTATGTTTAAAATCCTTGAAAAAAGAAAGAGGAAGTGAGTGTATTTGTTGTGGGGGAGAAACTTGATGGCTTGCCTGAAATCAATGCATCTAGAAGATTAATACATTTAAATAGCAAAAGAAACATTGCCTGTGTTTACTCTCTCTTCTATTACTAATGACCCTGGGATAGGACTGATCCGATTGGTGCCACGTCCATCAGGAGAAAGTCCCAGTGCTAAATAGTGCAGTGGATGTGACAGCCTGTTAGTACTACATGTGCCATCATTAGCTGGGTACAAATATCCCTTGGATAGGCTGGAAGCTTTCAAGCACTTGTGTGGCCTCGAGGGTTTTCTTATTTTTGTTACTTCTCCTGCAAGCTTGTGAATGCTGCTCAGTGAAGGTCTGTGCTCGGATAAATTGGTATTGGTGCACTGAGAAGACAGAGCATGGGTCTGGAGGAGACTTATGTGGGATCATAGAAGCACTGAATGATTTGGTTGGAAGGGACCTTAAACATCATTCTGCTCCAACCCCTTTGCCATGGGCAGAGTCACCTTCCACTACACCAGGTTGCTTCTGGCCCCATTCAACCTGGTCTTAAACATTTCCAGGGATGGGGAAATGTTCTCTGGGCAGCCTGTTCCAGTTCCTCGCCACCCTTTGAGTAAAGAATTTCTTCATAACATCTAAACTAAATCTCTCCTCTTTTAGTTTTAAACCATTCCCCTTTATCCTATCCCTTATCTCTTGTGTAGAAGGCCTCCCTCTCCTATTTGTGTAAGCCCGCTTTAAGAACTGGAAGGCCTCAATGAGGTGTCCCTGGAGCCTTCAATTCTCCATGCTGAACAACCCCAGTGATGATGAGTCAGCAGCAGAGTGGAAAGGGAGTTAGGATCCCCTGACTCCTATGCTTCATTCCAATTGCTGGACCATCCACTCATCATTTTTTTATGGTTCAAAGCTGGGTTCATACATGCAGTCACTTAAATGCTGTAGAGCTCATCTCTTTGGGGATTTTAACTATGGTTGATATCTACCTCCCACTTAATTTCCAAAAAAGCTTATGGAATTACACATTCCAGTCTTTGTAGCCAGAGCTTGGTTTCCTGCAAGCTGCCTGGCTGCTGGGAAGAGGGCTACATGTGCTGCCCAGCCCTTTAGGAGTGGGAAAGGATTCTTCCCTGAGTCAGAGCTTCTCTGGGGTTGTGTAAAAATTAAATTCTCTGATTTGTAAGGACTATCACTCAGGATGCGGGAAAAAACTACATTTTTTGACAAAAAGGCCCTGAAAATTTCTCAAGGGTCAGTACCATATCTCAGGATTGGATATTGCCCTGTTGCAATCATATTCCTGGAATGCTCTGCCACCTTTTGGCCCCACCAAGACTCTTCATTTCAGTGTTTAGAGCTGAATGTAACAGAAGAGCTGTTAAACACACTTGCAAGGTGGATGAGACTAAAATAGAACTTTTTCTGCCCTTCCTTTTCACCTTGAGAAACCCAGCCCTCTTTGAGAGGTCAGACAAGTCAATGTCTGCCCTGTTCCCTGCAAATGCTGCTGAAGAGAGACCAAGGGTGTTGAATGCCATCTCCTCATCCTTCATTCTACATCAAATGTTTTCAGTGTTGTAAATGGCTACCACTTTCTCCACATCACCTTTGCCCATTACCTCTGTTCCCTTCTTGAAGTGGGCTGTGGATGTCTGTATGTCAGCCTGTGTGTAGCTGTGCCTCATCCCTTCTGCAGCAGAACTGAATGGGGCATATTAGGATTTGGGTTTTTTTTATAACCTTTAACTTGTCTCAATTCAGATGGATTCTGAATCTTACAAGTCACTGTGTGCCCAGCAGTTGTGTCCGTGTATGTGTATGCCCATATGTTGTATGTGGTCTGACATATACACTAAATGTGTTTACATGAAGTGTTAAACATTTCTTTGTGAAGTTAAAAATCAATTCAGTGTAAGAATTACTGCCATCTTCCACCTTTGTGTAGCCTAAACTTGAGGAGCAAGTAGCTTTCTTCTGGCTGATAAAAAAGAATCAGTTCTCCAGTGATATAACTAACTCATGCCTTGCTCTGTGCAGTGATAGTGCTGTGGAGAAGCTGCTGGTGAAGTGAGTTTTAGGACACTGCAGTCAAAATTATCATAGTCAGGTGTAGAAGTGACCTTTCCCATACAACTAAGTTGTGTTTGAACTTGGATTTCTCAATTCCAAGGAGATGTCTGTTGCAAGCCCTAGAGGAGGACCCTGGACAACTTCAATATATCCCTTGTACCTTAGAAGATTATATTAATCAAAGGATTTGGTGCCAGAACTCATTTTTTTGCCAACTGCTAATTGCTGGGCACTTTGGAGCAGTGATCACAGGGAGCTGTTGCCCACTGGGGTTTCTCCATTGTTTCTCCCAGAAGTTGACGTAAAATTAACCAAGGGACTGAGAATGAGGGCAGCATACTTGGGAGAGAAGGGGGAATTATGCAAAAACCTGGCAGATTTTCTAGAGAAGAGGGATCAAACTAAGGAGCTTTACCAACACGAAGCAGTGTTTGGGTCACTGACCTCTGCCAAGATATATGCCAAGTCTGTGGCTGGCTGCCTGCCTGTGGTATTGTTCTGATGGATTTTTCTATATAAAGCACTTTTTCATTAAAGAATATTTGTATTGCATTCAGAGCAGGCTGCATAAATATCTATTATTAAAAAAAATTGAGACTCAAATCTTTCATATTGTACTTAGTAGGATTTTTGATTGTGATCCAACCTATTCAAATAATGGTAGCTGTCTTAATGAGACCTACACTCATTAAATAGTCCATGAATCCTGCTGAAGTTTTAAAGTCATCAAATGAATTTGTAGAGGTCTCTGACTGAATACTCAGAAACTTGTTTGAAGTAGTAAAGCAACTTTTGGTGACCATAACATCATAGGAGAGTATATAAAGGAATAGAGAGAGGCTGTTTTGATTTCTGAATTTTAATGACCAAGTGAAATTAAGTTGGGAATTGAAAAAGCAGGGTAAAAAAGTAAGAGAAATCCATCCATGAATAAAAGAGTAGGATTGAGATGATGGCATCTGCTAGTTCCAAGAGCTGATTATCATATACTTCAGACAAGTTCACTTCCTTCCCTGCAGACAAAATCTCCTCTTTGATGTAACAGTTTTAAAATGTAAATCATGTCCAGGTAAATTTGAACATTTAAAGACTATTTATCTGATGTAATTAAAACATGAATTATTAAAATAAGCTTAAATGTTGTCATCTTTTGCATGTAAATTCAAGTCTGCTTTCTTTCTAGTTTGATACAAATTTTAAGTTTAAAAAACCCAAACACCTAACACCATAACACAAGAAGAAATCAGGATGAGTAAGGTGTGCTTCCCTTGTTCCTTAAACATGTGTTTTGTGTGATCACTGAGCCACCTGGTTCAGGACACTGGGACAGAGAGGGATGATTGCTTAGCCTGGCTGTCCCTCTTGCTAAATCTGAAACCACAGCAAGAGGTCTCCTAGTAATTTTAAAAATCCAGGAGGTTTGGGTCTTTTTAACACCACCCAGGCTGGAAGCAAATATTGTGCATCTGACAGAGAACCTAGTTTTGAACTATCTGTGTTTCTTTAGTTTGAGGAGAATGGTGTTTCAGTTCCTGGGGCTCTTACTAGGAATTTTCATTCCAAGTTAGATACCTCTTTTTCCCTGCCTGAAGTTCTACCTGATGATAGTAGCTGATGTCTTGTGAACTGCTGAAGCCAGACCTACTGCTTTGTAGTCTCTGAATGCAGCTCTGAAATCCTGGCTTTAAAATAGTATGAAGCATTAGTCTCAAACTCTTAACAGTTCACAAGGTGAAAAAAATCTTGATCTGCTTAAACTGTGTAGCTGAAGAGGAACAAGATGCTATGTAGCAGGTCCTTATTTTATGCTTCGTGACCTGAAGCACTTTAAATGATCCTGAAGAGTGCTGCTACTTTTCCAAGTTTGTCCTGCATGTCTGAGGAGACCTCTCCAGACAATCTGTTCTGTTCTTTCTCTTTGTAGAGAGGATGCACATGGAAACTGTGGTCCCAGACTGGGTTGTGCCTGCTTGCTGGGTTTTGGTTCTCAGTGGATTAGAGGAATGCTGGACTGTAGAGCATGGGATTACAGTGTGTGTGCCTTGGAGGAGTATTTGTGCTCTGTTAATGCATGTTTACATCTTGCAGAGTGAGCTGCTCAACATCTTGCTTTGCTGGCTGTAGACATCCATGTTTCATGCTGAGGATATCATACCTGGAAGACCCCAAACAAAAAAGCCACACTGCTACTCTGAAATCTTTTAATCTGTTCAATCTCCGTTGGGGTCTTGGCTTGCAAATTTGGGGGTGTTGGGCATTGGAATAATGTGTTGGAACTAAACCCTAAACTGCTGCTATTATTCCACAGGAGATGTATGAATGTAGATGAAAGTAGATGAAAGTAGAACTTTCTTTCTCCTCACTGGGCATTGATCAGATGCTGCTGCTGTGTAGGAGCCTATAAGGCTCCTTTGCTCTTTGCATCTTTGCTCTCTTATCTCTTGTTCCTGACTTGCCTGTAACAAACCTGTAAGCTC
>VZUA01077486.1:6355-24426 GCA_013401035.1 Horornis vulcanius | reverse complement strand
GTCCTACTGCAAAGAGTGAGCTAGAGGTGGCAAACAAAACCAGAACCAGATTTTTTTGAAGGAGGATTTGAAGGCGCTTTTGCAGGGTAAACATTTCTTATTGCCCTTGTCCAGAGCACTCAGGCTCTGTAAGGAAGTACAGCAACTATTTCTTCTGAGCTGCCACGTCCTTCATGGCTTGCTGTGGTCTGGTGCTTTGCAAATGCCACTGCAAAACTCCCTAAAGAAACAAATCCCAGTCTAGGTAAATCAAAGATGTAAACTGAAAGGTGCCAATAAATCACAGCACACTTTCATAGCTCCATTCATATGTGAACAGTATCTGAGGGCTCTATATTAACAAGCTGAGGTGAACAGCTCTGTGGACAAATCTGTATTAGCTGCCAAGAAAATATGATTTATCCAAAAAACTCTGCAACAGAGAAAACTGATGCTCTCCCCCAGGTGACTTTTTTCCCCATCCCTACTACTTGTGGCAGAAAGGAATGTTTAGAAGTGGCTGACAAGCCAATTAACTGCCAATTAGCTGCTTGTTGTGCCCAGGACTGATCCCTGTGCAGCTGGACAGATTGTCACCAGGAGCTCACTTTGGCATGTACCTTCCTGCCCTGCTTCCTTCTCAGTGAGTGTCAGGATTCATCCAGGAGTAGAAACAAATTAAAGAAGCCCCCACCCTGGGTTTTGCATTTGCACTGCCCCCTCAGCCTTTTGTTTGGGTGGATTTAGAAGGATTTTTGCTCCTCTAAGATTTACCTAGCCAACTTCAGAACCAAGGCAGCAAGAGTGAGGAGGAATTCAGCGTGAACCCATCTCTGCTTACTGGGTTGGGGGATTTTTGTTCTATTACCTCTAGTAATGCTTAGTTACAGTTACATTTGTTCCCAACAGTATTGAGGCTAAATAACACATTTTACTGTAAAAAAACCCAAAAATCTGAGTTTTTTAAAATAGAGTACCTTGAGTTATTTATTCATCTTCTCCTGTGAATACACAGTCAGAACGTCCTCTTATGCATTGGTTAGACATTACAGATTTCTTATTCCCTGTATCAGTGGCTGTTTATTCAGCTAGCCTGTAGAATGAAAAAGGATACAAACCTGCTAATATTAGCATCCCAGGACCTAAATATACTCCTTTCTTGCTCCCTCTCTCTCTCAATGGAAGCTGTCTTCTAATTTTGAGCTTCATGCCTTCAAAAAGCCAGATGACATCCATTTGTCTGCATTGTTCAATAGCTAAAATAATTTTTCTCCTTCTCTAGGACTTATTCCCCTTATATAATGGGCTTTAAATTTTTCCAGTGGTTTAAACCAGTATCTGTTGCATTGCTTTTTTTTTTTCCACATTTCCTAAAGCTTCTCTTTAAAGATGAAGATAAAAATGAATCTTTCTCAACAGGGAGTGGGTCTCTTCTCTCACTTATTGGCGTGATGGTTTTGAGGTGCTGATAGAGGGCAGTTAATCCTTATGGAAAAGGGAGAGGGAGATTCCCTCTGCATGACCCTGGGTCTACCTCAGCTTTCCCTCCCTTTCTGCAGTGTCTGATGGGGCTGTTTTGCAAAGCAGTTGTGTAGTGCCCACAGTAACTGTAAAATGCAGCTAAGTCAACAACTCAGAGATGTGTCTGTGCATCATTTTCAAAGCAATATTGGATTTTAAACTCTTATATCCAGATGTTAATCCTTAATGGGAGCAAAGATGGAGCTTGGCTTCCACAACTCCATATGTAAAATAGCAGCCACGTTTTCTTCATTCCTTCATTGTTTTTATTACATAAAATTCCAAATTGCAATTCCTCTGCTTAATCTTTTCTTCTATACAGTCTTCTTATTTAGAAGAGTTGTCATCCAAAAACCCATTAAGTAATGGTTTTATCTCTTACAAAGGTTTTTATCTCTTGCAAAGGGTTACAGCTTTCAGAGGCTTGAGATGGGGTTCATTATGGGTTTAAATTTTTGATCCATCTTGACTTCTAGAGGCCAGATTCTTGCCTAGCAGGGACTAGGCCACCTTCCAGTACACCTGAGGCTGCTGTGCTGTGTGCTGGCCATCCATACCTTCTGCCCTGCTATTCTGGGCAGCAGAAGACAGTCCTGCTTGTAGTCATGATATTATGTGTGATTTTGCACATAGCTGCAGAAAGACAAAATCCTTTTTTCTTTCCATGCTTTTATCTTAGAGGATTTTCAAGTTTCAGTTAGTCTGTGCAATGAGAAATGAGCACCAGTGAATATGCAGGTGTCAACTTTAGCCCTACAAGGAGGAACACCTGAAGTTCAGCCCCTCATTTGTTTGTGTGTACCTGGGGGGAAAAAAATTGCTTTTCTGTCACAGTGGCAGCTATTGAATTGGAGGGAAAAAGTTAGACACTAAAAAAGTCAAAATAATTTATTAAAAGTGATAAGCAAGAAATTTGGAGAGGATGGAGAAAACTATGCAGCGCTCAAGGGGAAACAATTCATTATTCCAATCTGCAGCTTTTTGGGGCTACAGGGAAGAGCAGCTGGATGAAGATGGTTGGTATTTGATCCATTTTCCCTCTGTGGGGCTGGCAGTCCCAGGGACAGGGTGACAGCAGTGACGGGAGCGCTGCCATCACTGGCACTCCTCACCGTGTGCCAGACAGGACATCTGCAGATCTGGACAGGAGCAGAAACCTCTCACTGCCATTCTTCCTGCACTGGTTTGCTTTAGGTAAGATCTGAATCACCCCCAGTTTCTCCAGGGCCAGGGGAGGCTGCAGGGAAAGCAGAACAAGGCACATCTGGAGTGGTGCAGCAGCTGGGAAATGCCTGATGTTGCAGGAGATGCTGGTATCGTGTGAATGGCTGTGACCTTTTCAGTATTCCAGGTTTTGATTGACTGGCCATTTCCCCTTTTTCCCATGCTGTAAACAGGGGAGCTGTGAAATAGGTGGTCAAAATAAACACAGACTTACGTAGGCTAAAACAAATTTATATTGAATTCATGAGAGAGAAAATTTTGCTAACTCATTCTACCCATAAAAATTATAAAGAGGAAAGGAAGTGACATAAAATCAATCTATTTCCATGACAAAGCTCATTAGGAGAAGAGAAAATATAGTCCCATACTAACTTGTTCTCATTACTGTTCTAAGATTTATCATGTCAGGTGCAATCTGCAAGGGATGAAAGGAAAACCTTCCTTGCCCTTACTTTAAAAATACCCAACAGACAAAATAAGCCAAACCATCCTCATCATGTCCAGTGAGCATATATGTTGTCGAGCCTCACAAGGGGCATGATTAGCTCAAAGGTGTGACTTTGAGGAGCCCTTCCAGGCTGGATGCTCCAGGGCAGGGCAGGTCAGCCTGTCCTGGCTGTCACCACCAAACCAGCTCCTCCCTTGGTGTCAGTGAAAACTGGCACTCGGGAAGGAAGATGCTGCTTGAGGGCTTGACCAGAGGAAGGAAGCCCCAGTTAACACCCCTGAGCTGGTGGGAACAGGATTTGGAGTGGGAAAGAGCTGATGGAAAAAAACCACCAGAGCAGAGTTGCTCAGAGCTGGGAAAGGGAATTGCCATGTTCAGGGCAGCCCCAAGGTCAGTCTAATTGCTGCATTTTATCTGCAGTTCTCATTCTCATCTCCCTTAAGCACAGCAAGCCTAGGACAGAAGCCCAAAGCTGCCTTTACAGATGGATTCATTGCTGCACTTGCCATGCAAGCCCACAGCCCTGGCTCTGAGGGCCCATTCCAGAGTCTGGTCTCATCCTCTCATGCATTGCTCCTTGTGTACTGCTGAACAGATGCCGTTCATTTTGGAGCTGACATCTGGTGCTGTCAGAGTACATAACTGGTGCTGATTTGCAATGCCAGCTGAATACTCTGACCTTTTTGGTGCATTCATAAGAGATGATAGTCTGTGTGTGCTCTGTGGATACTCCAGGCAGTGTGTGGTGATTGTGTTTGTTTGCAGGGAGGACAAGGAAGAGTAAAAACACAAAACAAAGTCTGCCAAATCTGGCCAGAGTAAAATCTCACCGGTCAGCTGAAGAAGGGAAGAGATGATAGATAAACAGAGGGTGTAATGCCCTGATAAACACAGGCATTTCCTCAAATCAGGATCACAAATGTTGCTTCTCAATCCAGTCTTCTCCTTATCCATGCAAATAGCATTCCCAGCAGTCTCCTCTTACCTGGGGAATACAGCACAGAAGCACTGTGATCTTTAATAGGATGTTGCCTTCGTTGTCCCAAAATCTGGGAGAGCACTATGAGATATCACTGAGGCTGGAGCAAAAGTTAAGGGATAACCATACTTCACATCATGAAATGAATCCTGAGCTGTCCTTGAAACCCAACCTAGCATGACTTGAGTGGGAATTTTATTTGGAACAATGCAGCTCCCTGTAGCAAGGACAGCTCCAGTCTGGAAGTAGGGGCTCTCAGCACGAGTTTGGCTTGCTTTCCCATACATTTTTCTGGGATTTATGTTGTCTTATGGCTGTAGTTGATTAAGGTTTTTGGTTTGCTTATTTTGTCTCAGTTTTGTGGTGTGGCCAGATTGGGAGCTGGGGAATGGAGGGAGGGGCTCTTTATGGATATGCTTTGCTTTACTTGGCTGTTAGCATCCAACTCTCACCCACCCCAAAGCCTGTTGGCACAGGGAAATGCAGGATCTAAGAGTGCAGACCCTCAGCTCTCAGCTGAGAAAGGCACCTGGTGCACTTGTGAAATGTGAAATGAAGAGGCAGAGGGAGGGGGGAGAGGCCAGGACCTCTCCTCTCAAATCCTCAGTGTCACACCCTGCTGGGAAGGGGTTGTGCCTCCTCAGCTCTGCTTTCAACTTGCCCTGTGTTTTGAATTGCATCAAGTGGTGGAAAGCTGAGTGATCACAGGGCTAGGGTAGAACAGCAGAGCAGCTTCCACAGTGCCAGTGCAGATAAAAGTGAGGTACAAATGTTTAACTGCCAAGAGGCTTGAGCACTAAGTGACATGGTTAAGGGAGAATTGAACACAGCTGTCCAAAGCCACAAGCTAGAGCATCCTTCCTCCATACAGAATCAGGGTTTCATACCTGCCTAAAGACCAACACTTGCCCACTGAAGGGCAAAATGGTATTTATAATGGTATTCATAGCACAACATCTTTTGTGGGAAAACCTCACTTTATCATTCCACACAAAACAGAACTGAGAAACGGAAAGAATATTATTAAAGCATTTAAGAGGACAAGAATAAATTAATGGAGTGAAGCACTTGGTATCCTATATTTTGATGAGAGAGAACAAAATGCATCTTTGATTGAGCCATGTTGCAGCTGTGTTGAATCTTTTGTGGTGTAGTCAGGTCTACTCTCAGGCAGAGCTCCTCTGTCTCCCCACACAGCAGGGAAGGGAGCAGGGCTCTGATGGCCAGCAGTGAATTAATTGAGTGACTTGCAGCTCTACACCACCATGGCCATAGGAGAGAACAGGAAGAAAACAAGATTTAGCTTGACCTCCCTGGTTTTATAAAAGGTTGGTTCAATGTACACAAAACACTTGCTACGTGCAGTTGTTATTCCCTGCCCCAGTAGTGTTACTTAGGTCATGAGGACATTTTAGTGCAGGATTTTAACTGCTGCATGAAAAAGCTACTAAACCTTTAGCACTGAACTGGTTTTTGCAGCCACTCTGTCTCCTACCCTTGCAATATAATACCTGAGCCATGGTAATACATAACATTTCCTGGTGCACTGAGCACTGATGCTCTCCAGTGCTGTGTGATCCCATGGTATGTCCTAAGAGCAGATGAATGAAATCATGTAACTGCAAGGAGTTCATCCAGCAGCTTCTGTCCAAGCCCAGCACATCCTTTTTTGTGCCTCTCGAGGTCTACAAGAGCAAAGGCACAGCTGGTGGTTTCCACCTTTCTGAGGTGGCACATTATAGACTTAGGAGCTTGTTCTGTCTCATGTCCAATTTCAGCTTGCTTCCTTCTCTAAAACCTGGCTCCTGGAATTCCCCCCAGTTACATCTTGTGCTGGCATCATGCCAGACATCTCAGGAGTTCCCTGCTCCCCATGGCTGTGCACAGAGTTTGGAAATATTGCTGGTTGTCCTCATAAATCACTGCTGTCCATCCCCACTGAGTGTGTCCATCAGGGGTTTTTATTCTCTCAACACCTGGCTCATGAGAAGATATCAGAGCCAGGGGACCCTGAGGCATCACGTTCAGCTATTCCACCTAATGCTCTACTGTTGCACATGGGTAAAACTTACAAAGGGAAGGCCTTGTAAAATCATGGGTCAGGCCTGTTACTTCAGCTAAGGAGAAGAGAATTATGAGAAAGTGACTCAGCTGAATTAGGAGTAAAAAAACAAGTTCTGTCACCATTGCATGTTCACCTTGTGGTGTGTGGTGGTTGGTTGAATTTTGCTTGTAATGGTTTAAAACTGTGTAACTGATGAGGACCTAACTGCTTAAAAAGGCCTGAGTTTTGCAATAAAGCAGCTCTCCTTTGCACCTGCCTGGGGACCCCGTGTCACTCTGGATCCTCACCCACACTCTACTGTTAAATGTGTCCAGGAGAAAAACACCTTGTGCTGCAGCCCTTTCCTGTGTCACTGTTCCCAGCCAGAGCTGATGTGCAAAGCTGCCACTGTTGGTGCTGCTGCTGGTTGAGGACCTCAGCCCAGGAGCAGGGAAGTTGCACCAAGAACCCCTGCTCAGTTCAGCAGCACGTAGGTGTGCAGAAGGACTGGCTCAGCCAGCTGAGCCAAAAGCCACAGCAGACTCAAAACAAATCTCTTTTGTTCTCCCTCCTTGTTTCGTGCAGTAAATAAAAATAAATCCTCCAAGGACCGGAGCATTTAGGCTTAGCGTGTTCCTGTTTGCTCAGAGCAGATCAGTCTGTTGTTCTTCCTGGCTAATCAGATAGAGAGGAAACTAAAACAGTCTAAATTTGCTGTTCCGTTTTATTCTATACATAATCACTGCTTCTCGTTCGCCTCTAAATAGCTGCATAAATACACATTAAATGCAGTGACATCTCTTTTGGGACTCAGTCCAGTGTTTCCTGGTTATTTTCTCACTTTGAAAGAGATTGGGTTCTCAGATATTGTCACATTTCTTGTAAAATCCTCTGCACTGTGTATAATGGATGTTATAATGCTGGGCTCATCCTTGTCCTCTGCAGGCATAAGGGAGTTGGTGACACTAAATGAATGTGGAAGAGTAGCATGTGCCCACATACCATGTGTGAAAGCAGAAAAGAGCTCTCAATCTGGGCAAACATGAAGGCTGTCTGGCCTGACATTTCTTGCAGTGTTCCCCCTTCACTCAGCCTTCTCTCCTTCCACTCTGACTCCCAAGCTTTCACCCCAGTTTGCAGGGATCACTCTGGGTTAGTGGTTCTTGGTTCCTGCAGAGCTGCTGGATCCTCTTTCAGTCTGGTGGTTTCCATCACCCAGGACAGGGGCTGTCACTTTAGCCTTTTCAATGAGCCTTTCTGCACATCACAAGCCTGATGGCACTTCAGGCTTTCAAGACTGAGGAAGAAACAGGTCTCAGAATCTGAATTTTTGACTGGCCAATAACTCTCCCTCCAGCAGAAAAAGAGATATTTGATATTGTATACACTGACTGCCACCTCTAGAAAACTGGGCACTGCAACCTCTGCAGAATTCATAAACTAACTTTGGCCACCTTCTGGTGCTTTCTGAATTTGTTTCCCTGAGATGGGCAGGAGAAGGACAGTGGCTTTCAAAATCACCCATTCAGACAATTGCACAGGATTATTCCCAGAGCAGCAGTGACCTCAGGCAGGCACATCCCCTGGGGGCTGACACATCTGGCCAGCTCAGAGCTGGAGGAGACTGAGCCCACATCTGTCCTCAGTGTACCACTCAGTCACACTGGGTTTTAAGTTTCCATTTTCTTTATTTTTTTTTCATTTTAGCAGAGAATGACAAGAGCAGTCTCATCAGTTTAAGCCAATTCACAGGTAGATTTTTGCAGCACGACACAATGAAAACTGGCATACATTTTCCCAGAAAGGGCTGTAAGTAATTAAAAATATCTATTGCAGTTTAACTATTTCACTCTAACAGTGAGGCATGTGTCCAAAACATGTACACATCCTGTGAAATGCACATATGAACATAAAGAGTGATTTGGTAAAGAACTGAGACAAATCCTGAGGGTGGACACAGCTCTGCCTGACACAAACATGTAACTGAGGTGCTGGCCACATTTCACATCCTTTGGTATGCCATGTGTTCCTCACATCCATACCACAATTTGTCACAGCTGGTTACATCAGCACATCATGTTCGATACATTTCCCAGGCACAAAATGAAAGATGATCAGAGAAGTTCTGAAATATCTGACATGGGCAAAGTGGGAGATTAATTGCAGCATTAAGGTTGAGTGTGGTACAGAGTGGGAGCTGGGAGAGCTCTGCTCCAGGGGAAGCATCTGCAGAGTTGCTCGTTGTGGAGGATCACTGTTCTTTGACATTTTGGTTATTGAGCAGTGTGATATCGCTGCCCCCAGCACCCCCAGTGTAAAAAGGAACGGGGGTGGGATGGAGGATGGATGCCCACCAGCCCTGCCCTGAGCCCGCAGAGAAGTGCTGGCCTTGTCCTGCTGCCCACTGCCTCCACTCTCAGAGACCATGAAGCAGGCTGGGATGGGAGAACTCCTGTGGAAAAGCAAAATATCCTTCTCCTTTGTCTGTTTCTATCCCACCCCCCCACCTCCCCACCCCAGATCCGTGTGTGTTTTAGGATGGAAAATGTCAGGCATAGCATTAAGACAGTCATCTCTCAGCAGATGGGAGTCGGGGGGGAAACAAAACTAAAAGTTTATAGCAGAGGATAGTATAAAAAAGCAGCTAAACCAAAGCAAACAGCCTGGGGGACGGAGGGAGTTCGGCAACTCTGCAGCAGAGACACTCACCCGCTCTCTCTGCAGGACAATGCACCTCTGGTGCTGCCGGCTAATTAACCACAGGCAGGCCGGAAGCTTTGGAGGAGAGCAGGGGGGGAATGTGGCAAGGCAGGGGGAAGAGCAGGCACGTTCCAGAGCGGGATGGAGGGATGCTGGCATCCCGCGGGGCCCGGCGGGGCGGCCGCAACGCGGGGCAAGGCTGATCCCTAGCGGTGCGCTGCGGCTGCTGCTCCCAGCTCCCCCGCTGCCCTGCTTTAGGGAAAATTTGGGGGGAAAATCTGGGGGGAAACCTCCCAGTGGGGTCCATCTGGAAAAGCAAACCCGAACGGGCTCTCCCCTAGCTGGTCCGGGGAAAAAAAAAAATCTCCTTAGAGAAAAGGGGGAAAAGCTATTTGTTTAACGAAGTGCCCACAAGAAAATAAAATGAATAATATGAAACAATGAAGCCTCTCGTTGCTCTGAAGAGAGATGGCAAAATTGGGGAAGTCCTTGCCGTGGGTTGTAATTCTTCTCTCCCAAGCTCTTATCAGTCTCTCCAGAGCTGGAAAATGTTGTCCTGGGCCCCAGTGGGCTCAGGTGTGAGATCTCAGTGCTCTTCTGGGTTTTCAGTCCAGAGAAGGTTTAAACAGTCCCAAGAAAAAATAAAATAAAATAAAATAAATTCAGTGAACTTCTCTGTCCCAGCTAGCTAAAGTAACTAAAATCTAAGGAGAGCTCTGTCCTGCTGTCTGTCTGTGCTGCAGGAAACACAGTCCAGGAGCAGAATGCAGAGCAGCGAGTGCAGGTTCTGAAAACAAACCCTGCACTTCTTCTTTCCCCCCTTTGCTCTCAGAACCAGCCTTAGAGGTGCAGAACCTAACATACAGCACAAACAGAACAGACAATTGGGGATACAAGCATCAAAAAGTCACCCCAGGACACCCAGATAAATTTTTTTCACTTTTAAGTAACCCCTCAGAATGTGTTTTCTCCTGCCAAAGCCATTTCCATTGCAGCACTGCAGATGTCTCTTGGAGCAGAGCTCCTCTAGGGTGCTGGGCTTCTTGACAAAGTTTGTTTGGATAAAAAAGGAAAACATTGACTTTCAATCTTTCTAGAATTTTTCAAATGGTTGTTCAAAGCTATTGTTTCTCTCTATTCTCTGCTGAATACTTATTTTTTATTTACTCCCGTGTCATGTGCAATCTAGTTCCTGCTATAACTGATGGAAGGAGAAAAGTTGGAGAAAGGAGAAGTAAATGCCAGACTCGATATATTATTCTTTTGTTTTAAATTTTTTTTCCTAGTACCAACAAAAATAGGTGATGGCTCTTCATGCATAATATTTGCAGGGCTATTAAAAAAAAAAAAAAAAAAAAAAAAAAGAGAGATGTTATTTCTTTGGAATAAAAGGGTAGCTCTTCTCCAGTAGGAAAATACAATTCCACATTAAGCAAAGTGAACATTTGTGCAAAGGGGTTCTTGCTCAAATGGGCACCAATGAGTGTGTGGTTTGGGCTTTCTTGTTTTTACATCAGTCTCGAAAAAGGCAGTTGGGAAATACAGGTGCCTTTTAGCCATCACATACAGGAATTTGGAGGAAAGAAGGAATCCAAAACACATTTCAAAATAGACCAAAATTATAAGCATTATGTACTTTGAAGGGCTATATAATGTAAGATTTTTCAGGTAAGTCACGTCCCTCTGGGCTGTGCTGTACAACCTAAGCCCACTAATCTTTTTCTTAGTGAGGATGCTCTTGCTGTGTCAGTCCCTGTACGTGTTTGTGTTCTACATAATTCTGACAAGCCACAGAAACAGAAACCACACATTCAAAGCACCACTTACCTGGTTCTGTGTGTTCACACCCCCTTGACAAAGGAGCTTTCTTTTATTAGCTGCAGAAACCCAGCCCTGCTGTATATTCTGCATATTCCATTAGCAATTACTAATTAATAAGATTTGCTGATGAACATTGCTTAAGTCTAGACAGAAGAGCCTACAAACTTCCAAAAATTATTTCAACTATCATTGTCCTTTGAAAGAGGCCATTGTTTTTCCAGATAAAGCCTAACCTTGCCTTAATTGAAGATGTGGTTAAGAATATTTTGAATGGATCTAGCACAGCCTATTGCACACTTTTCATCCCAAATGTTTTCCATTCTGCCCCTACAGCAGCTATTTTCCCATGAACTATTTTCCTTCTGGGCATCTCACAACAAGAACTAATAATACTGTCACCAAATCCACAATCCCTTCAGGGAAATACAGAAACACCTGATCAGCACACAGCCACAACGGAGTGAGAAGAAGCAAAACTGAAGGATATGGGAATTTATAGAAAGGGCAGGTTTGGTTTTGTCTGTAAGTGTCCAATGCTGGTCTCACTCTCTTCCCACCAACCACACCATTAAAATACCCTTTCTTACCTGGGTCAAATCCCTCTGATGTTCCTCACATTTGAAAATCTCAGTGATTAGCATGTTTTTGGGTATCTCCCCCTCAGTAGTGGAGCTTGAGCAGGGTTAACAGCTTGCCCTGTGCTCATCACTGACTTCTGTGCTGCCATAGCCAATGTCCACATTTTTCCTGGACATAGAGCTCTACTCCTCAGATCATGCTTTCTGCCCAGAGTTTATTTGTTTTATTTCTTTTTCCTCCTCTTGCTAATAATTTTCTCTTTTGATAAAAGCAGGGCTGTACCCTGCAGTTCTGCCTCACTAGTGACAAGTGCTTCCAGGAGAGACACCTTGCTCCTCCTTGTCAGTTCCACCCTTCCCCAAGCCAGGGCAGGTCTCTGCCTTTCCATGTAATCCTGTATCCTGAAATTTCCTCCTGTCTATGAGGAAAGGGTTTACTACAGGGCTTTTCTGGTTGTAATGTTATTATGGTGTGAAAGAGAGGACAATGTGCAGGTCTTGCACAGTGTAGTAGCTCATGATGTGAGTTGGACAGGGCTGGGCTGGGCCAGAGCTCCTGGAGGTCTGAGGGCATGGTGTTTAGTCACATTTATGCCAGCACAAACTGGGAACATAAATGCATGTAGAGGAAGCTCTCCAATTTTGTCACTTTTTCTGGACTTCCTTGGTTTGGGTTTTTGCAGGGCACACACTTCTCCAAACTCCTGCCATGGGGGCACTGTGAAAAGCAAGGGTTCAGGGCTCACACCCCAGCATTTCAAAGCAACCCTGAACACTTCCTGCTGGCTTCAGACCTGTTATTCACATTTTGCCACTGGCTGTCCCTCTCACAGCCCCGGCAGCCAGTCCTGACAGCATTTGCTGCCCTGTGATGAGGAGCTGTGTGACAGCCACCAGGTAATAAAAGTCCTGCAGCAAGCTGCTGTCATCTTCATGGATCCTTAGGCTGATTCATGCCTCTCTCTCTGGCAGCACGGGCCTGACACACCCTGCTCTTCCCGGCATTAAGGAGAAGCCAGTGAACAGCTTTACAGCTGAGGAAAGCCACGTGTAGACAATGCCTCTCGCTGAGTCTTGCTGGGGAATCCTCCTCATTCAGCTGCAGTCACAGCTCCAGAGGCCAAGGGCCCTTTTGGTGGCCTCTCAGGCACAGGCAGGCACAGGAGAAGGAAAGAGCTGCCCCACTTCCATGCTCCTTTGGCCTCTTCCATGGGATGAGTGATGTTTCCCATGCAGGGCTTGCTTTTCCCCCTGCACTGCAGGCAGGACAGGCTGTGCTTCACCTCGAAGGAGGCACCAAAGTGGCTCTTTCTCCTCTGTCCTCCATCAGAGTAAGGCTACTGTGCTCCCTCATTTGGAGGCCACAGTGATGGAAAACACGCTTAAAAGCCATCCTACTTATTTATATACATATTTATATAGCTGCTGCAGAGCACTGAAGTATTATTTGTTACAGGCTCCTGCTTTTCTACGTTTTCCCACCATATTGAAGTCATAATGTCATGGCCTCCATGCTAAAGTAGGATGTCTGGGGGGAAGTGCAGAAGACAGCCTGTAGATAAGTGTTTGAAGGTCTCAAGTGTTGCTCTGCAGCTCTGGGGAGCACAGACAGGGTAGGAGCCACCAGCCCAGCAGAGTGTGGGGCTCATGGATGTGCAGAAAAGCTGCAGCTAAAGCAATAATGGACCATAAACAAGGACCCAGGGAGGTCTCAGCAACAACAGGATGTTGTTTGAGCCACTAGAAAGCTCTAGAAACAGCCTGCACAGGTAGGACTGTCTGTCACAGATACATAGATATGGTATCTGCTGTCTGCATGCAGCACATGCACAGGTGTGTGTGCAGTGCTCAGACACATCTGCACCTCTGGATGTTCTGCACACTGGCCAGAGCTGTCCTAACTGGATACCTGGGGCCTGGGCTCGTGGTTTTCCATGGCACTGGAGCAAGAGCTGGTGCAGGCCGTGTCCCTGGTGCTGCCTGTCCAGCAGCTTTGCCCCCTCCTGCACTGCCTCTTGGAACCCACGCTCACATTTCTGTTCACATTATGCAAAGCAGGAGCAAAGGCTGCTGCCCTCAGCAGTGCTCACACACTGAGTGTGGTGAGGGCAAAGCCCTGCTCTGCTCACTGACATTTCTCACAGGTAATGGCTGCTGCTAAATCAGCCCCAAATCGGTTCTCCAAACAGTGCTTAACTGCTTACATGCTTAGAAGTAAACCACGTTTAGCTGCCTTTAACGCTTTTCCATCTTTATTTTTATGCATTAAGATCAATTTCATGAACTTTCCTAGGTAAGATGATTGCCATCGGCAGGAAGAATGTAGTAAATTAATTATAGATGTGTGTTAAATTACTTTCATTACCACTCTGAGTTCTGGGAGGGAGCTGTGTGAGCAGGATGACTGATGAAACAGTGTTTTTACATATTCCCCCGGTAATGGATATTTTTACTTGGCTGCCAGTGTTGTTTCTCAGCTCAGAGAAGCTGGAATTACACATTTCAGAAAATGGAGGTTCGCTCTAAAATTGATCTCCAAAGATTGCCAGAAAGCTGTGGCTAAGACAGACTGGCTGGAACACAAGCTGTCTGTTCAGGACCTTGGTGATGCACAGAGGTGAACTGAGGGAGGATTCATCCAGTTTACATCAGACACACCCAAAGCCAAGGGAGTTACTTGCATTTGGGGTGTTGTTCCTACACACTGACAAAGGCACAACAGCCACGACAAAGCTCAACATGAGTGGAAAGTTATTTTCCATATTCACCTTATAACAACCTTGGTGCAGGGTATTTTCTAGGGATTAATGGCCAGGCCAGTTTAATAGCTCTCTGCTGAACTTCAGGCTATCAACTTTTCACAGAGTATCATTAATCCCTGGAAAATATCTTGGTTCATAGCAGATATGAGTGAAAAATAATACACATGTGAAGGTAAGTATAGTGTTATATATACTGGGATTGATGAAGGTAAGTGTTTAATCATGTCCTGGCCCTAATTGCTAACTCCAGATGCACTTCAGAATACAAGTAAATGAGGTACAGCTTAGTTACACTGTAATTACAAAGCAGTTTCACTGCACTTCTATTATATGGTGTATAATTACTATCTTCTCTGGCTGAAAGCTGAAATCATAATATCATTGTTCCTCATGTTTCATACTGAAATGTGCTACAGAATACTGTATTTTGAAGGATTTCTGTGACAGGTAAGTCAGAGGACAAATACCTACTCAGTAAGTTAATTCAATTTATTTCTAGCCACTGCACTCACAGCCTTTTTTGATCAAAAGAAATAAAATAGTCTAAAGAAGTAAGAAATATGAATCAACATATATCATGTCCCAGGTCATGAGCTGTGAACAAACTTTATCACATGGTTTGTCCTGCCTGGAAGAGTGGAAAGTGGAGCCCAGACTTGGGGAGCAACTTGTGTTTCCTTCCCAATCCCTGGCTGTGTTCTGGGGGTGATGCTGAAAGGAGCTCCCTTCTCACTCCCATTGGCACCTCTGGGATCAAAGCTGCACTGCCAAAGATGCTTTGATGATCCCTTCTGATCCCAGATTTGAGTGAGTCACTCTTTCAGCACATCAATGCAGGCATCACAGAGGAATGCAGCCCCTGCATCCCAGCCTTCAGCAGGTGGATTTTCCCGGAGCAGTGCTGGATGTGGGTGTGTGCACGTGCACACAAGGAAGGGCTGTCTCAGGAGGCTGAAGCACATCACAGAGATTTCCCTGCCCACGCTACCTCTGCAGCAGCAGAGCTGGGGAGGTTTCCATTAGACTTGTAGAAATGCCAAAAAACCCTCCACAGTCTGCTGGGAGAATAATTAGGGTTGGCAAGTTTGCTCAACAAGCATTTCTTATACATAGTATTAATGGGTGATAGGTAGAGTCTGTGGTTTTTTCACTTAATAATGCATGGAACCTCCTAGATATTCTAAGGATCTCTCTCTGGAGTTGTGCTTTGTGATCAGAGGCATAACTAATGGTCAGGACTGATTACATACTGATTAAAACTACTTAAGACTGTACAGGAAGGGAATGCCAGGTTCTGCAGCAGGAGGCAAATGCTTGTTCCTATTTCATTTCAATCATACCCATCCATCTCAAAGACTCTGCTTTGCACATCAAACAGGATCCAGGATTCATAAGGAATCTGCTGTGTCAGAATTAGACTTTGAAGCTGACATCTTTGGTGAATTAATACCTTCCCCTTCTTGGAAGCCAATGGATTTGATCAGAAAGTTGTAGGAGCACATTCTTGTTTGTTGCCTGTGCCAAAGAGCAGTGCTCCCTCAGGAGGTGGGAGTTTCTTCATGTGACACATTTTGTTGGGATACCTTTGCACCCAAAAGACAGAAGTCAAAAAAACTCTGGAGAGCCTAAAGGAAGCCTGTGTTTCTCAGTGTCTCTCTTTCCATGGATTTAGTCTGATGTGAAAAATGACAAATTCATGGGCTGGGGAGTTGGACCGTGGGCTGGACCATTCAGAGATGACAATGGTGGGCAGTACCAACTGGGGTGTTTACACCATTAGACTGTCAGATGCTTTGTCTGAAGTAGATACAGACTTTGGCTCCTGAGGGCAAAGTCTCTGTCCTGTGTGTGCATTGAGGGACATCCCTGTCCTTTCCAGCATGAGGTACATTGGCAATAGATCTATTTCCTTCTTACCCCTCCTAAATTCTCCTGGGCTTGTATGCCTTGA
This sequence comes from Horornis vulcanius, assembly GCA_013401035.1. Lineage (NCBI taxonomy): Eukaryota > Metazoa > Chordata > Aves > Passeriformes > Scotocercidae > Horornis > Horornis vulcanius. The sequence continues at coordinate 8,419 of VZUA01077486.1, read as the reverse complement.
TAGATGAGACATAAAACAGACCTGTGCTCACCAAAAGGCTTTGAACTCTACACTGGCCTGCTGGAATTGCCTCCAGCCTTTGCCCCAGCACGGGCTGGGAAACACAAACTCAGCCACCTGCAAGCTTCTGGTGTGACATGGATAAGCCTGTGCAGAGGAGCAGTGCTGGACATGCAGTCTCTGAAGAAGCTTTGCAGCACAAATGATCTCCAGAGGTCCTTTCCAATTTCAGCCATCCTGTGATTGTGTGTGTGATTCTGTGATAGCTGACACAGACAGCCTTGGGCACCAAGGACCTGTCCCTGAGTTACCTGTGAAATCAGAGACACCAAAATGTAAATGCAGTCCCCTGGGAGGGGCTGTCATATCTGGAGGGTACAAACGTGGGTGTCTGTGCCAGACTCTCCATGAACTGCGTGGTCCCTGCTCCTCTGAAGCTGTCCCTGTCTGCCTTGTGCTGTAATAAACTTCTTAGGCTGTCCAGCAAACTGCATCCTGAATAGCTGACTGAAATACGATCTGCAACTCTTAAATGGTTTTTTAGTGCTTCAGAAATGTTGGAATAGGGGGGAAACATGCTGTTAAAAAGGATAAAAACTGAACAGTATGAAAGCCAAGTGCTGTGTAAACTTACTGTGGCTGAATAAGGGAGTTTAAAAAGAGTGAAGGAAAGTCATTAGAGAAAGCATTTGCAGTCCAAAATCATCAGTAATACTAAAGTTGAAGAGACATAGAGTACATTTCAGAAAGTAGTAACATATAAACAAACAAATAATTAAAAAATACAGGTAATTTTTAGATATTGTCCAAATTTATGCCTTTTTGGAGGGAGGGTACATATAATTTTCCCCTTACATAGACATCTTCTCTAACAGTTTGATTGATGGGCTAAGGGCTTGGATATCTCAAGTCATGTGGAACTGGGTTTGTTTGGGCCTTTGGACACCTGCATTATCAAACATGGGGAGCCTCACCCTCTGCAGAAGGTGCAGCACAAATTTCATCACACCTTGACCAGCCCAGGGCCCTGCAGGACAAAGGGTTGTACAGTGTATAAAAATGAATTTTGTGATGCTGTTACTGATGATAGCAGGGTCTCACCCACAGTAACACAGAACACCCCATTTACCCATGGATGTTCATATTTTTGGTGTCAGGATGTAAATGAGCCTCTTTCCAAACCCAAACTAAAGCACAGCAATACTTCAGTGAGTGTCAGAGCAGACAGCAAATCAAATCTGTGCTTCTGAGCCACACTGCCTTTGAAGCTTTGCTGACAGTTATGAATGTCACTCATCAAAACGCCCTCACACAGTTCTGATAAGTCTAAATAATGCTATTTTATAGACAATGTCACTGCCACTGCAGAGGGCACGAAAGTCATCTTTTAAATTCACTCCAGCTGTAATCTGAATGCACCTGTATTGTCTACGAGGCGTTTTCTGAACACAACCAAATAAATTTGGTGTCAGCTGCCATGGGAACTGTCCTTCTGAATAATCTCCTCTGTCGTCTAAAATGATTGCATATTTCAAACATATAGGTTGGCACTCCATTTGTTTGTTTGCTTGCTTACTAATTTTCAACACTGTTACTACCAAGCTACCTCTGTTCGTTTGTGGTTCCAGGCTTCTCACACAAGTCTCCTTGTGTGTTTTGTACTTTCTAGACATGGTTCATCCTTTCTATTTAAATTATGTTTTTTTGTGGGGGGCAAAGCAGCACCTGGCCCAAGGTGTGATGGCAGAAAATGTCCCCTTCTAGGAGCATGACACTCCATCATGTGGCAGACTCACTGCTCTAACATTATTTTAAAAAGGGAGGGAGGAAGTTGTACAAATTTTGTCACACCAAAGTAGTGAAACATTTGAATTCTACCCCTATGCCTTTGAATTTGGAAAGCTAAATATAGGGAGGATAAAAGTGAGGGGAACTGTAAATAAAAAACAAATACATGGGATAAATCTAAATCCAATCTGTGGCACTTATCACACCTCCCCATCAAGCACCACTGTTGGCTTCTTCTGTGGTTGTTGGGAATGATGGTTCTGCATCCAAATCAGG
>VZUA01077483.1:0-10239 GCA_013401035.1 Horornis vulcanius | reverse complement strand
AAAAAAAAAAAAAAAAAAAAGTCATGTTCAGTGTCCATTTACAATGCTCTGTTAGCAGAATCAACACTTCACAGATACGTGTAAAACTGATTAAAGTAGTGAAGAAAGCTTTGCTTTGGTAGGGTCACACAAGTCAAAGTGCACAAATACTTGAGAACCACAAAGATACTGATTTCCTGTGTTCTTGTTCTAGTATATACAATAGTAAGCTCACACAGCTCAGAAAATGTAAAGGTTTACCTACCTAATGCCACTTTTTAGATGACTAAAATTTCCACAAGGGTGTTTAACACAACTTACACTCAAGTATTCTCACTTTTCATTTTAAAGGGAACTAAGCTTAGGGCTATCTATCTAAATACTAAGAACAAANGAAGAATCTTGCAATAAGAAATTTGGTCAGATTTTCTGAATAATATGTAATGTTTTGTCTTAAAACAGTCAAATAAAAAGCACAGTTCAAAGGTTAAAAACTAAGACTTGGGAAATCCAAAACTGCACTTTCTTTGTCAAATTTCCTTCATAATTCTAGATAATAATTCAGTGAAGAAGCCATCTGTATTTGCAGACCCTTCACTACAAAAAGCCATGCATGCACACTAAGAACAGTAGCATTTATTTTAGGCATTCATCCAAACAGAGGCTAATCTTACAAAAAAGCACTCCTCTGNATCTTACAAAAAGCACTCCTCTGTCTGCACAGTCAAATTTGTAACTGAGCTTTTGTTAACTTACATAATTTAGAGTGCAGTATTTTCATGTTCCCAGCCAACACAGATACCATTAAAAATGAGTCTTCAATAACCAAAACTGTCAGCCAAACCAAACACTTCCTTACTTATTTAAATTCTTCACACTGAAGTCCTCTGTGCTAATTTTACAGATCAAATCAGATTTGCTACAATAGATGCTAATCTGAGCTGAAGATATTTGGAGGACAGTGGTGTGTTTAATTCCCAAGCACAAAAAATTACCTCATTGAGCACTTCCATGATTTCTTTGTCATAGCATTCCAGAAGCACCTCATAAGATTCCAAGTGTCTTGCATGCATCATAGCAGGTACACAGTCCCGTAGAGCACTAAACATATACTTATTAAAAAATATATATTATTAACAAAGAGATATATCACCAATAACTCAAACAGTGTTCAAAGCTACCAAAAATCAAAATCACTAGTCTTCCCATTTTTACTGAAAATGGTCTTCATAAACACTAATGAAGTGTCCTGTCCTTAATCTGAGGTATTATTTGCTATTGACTGGAAGATGCTAATTATTAGCTATTTCATCTGAAATTATTTGCGCTTTATTCATTTTAGTACTGTACAACCCTGGAACAGATGTTTGATTTTTATCAGGATTATCATGCCAAAGCATGATTCAGATCTGCAGCAGGTACACAGTACTTCAACAAGAGGAGAAGAGACAAGGGGAGGAAAAAGCTACAGGACAACCATCCAACACAGAATCACTGAACACAGTGATATCTGCTTTAGAAATACATAACCACAGAGGAACAAAGGCTTTTAATGTTCAAGTCTAGCAAGTGTTCATTTCAAATTAGAATGGAGAGAGGAACAAAGAGACAGACAGACACAGAGTTAACAACAGCAACCCAAGATTTTTTGAAGAAATCTAATAGATAGATTTAGAACAAAGATTGCTTTTTATCCTCCAGAAGGAGAAGAAATGTCTGACTCAGTAGTAGTCAGGAATTTGCTTTATGAGCTTTTCCTTTAAGAGCTTCAGTCTAAGGTTTATCATCTTTTCATCTGAGCCTGTCACAACAGTTGGTAAGTTGTAACATTATTACTTACATGTAGTCTAGCAGAATCCACTGCATTTTCATAGACATCATCTAAATAGATTGGAAAGACGGCTCGATGCCAGTATAAGAAACAACAGTCGCATTGTGCTCGAATTCTGGAATAAAAGATTAATTGTGATACACAGATTTGGAAGAAACCATTCTTCTAACACAGTTAGCATGTTTAAACTAAAGACAAGTGCATTTCAAGTTTAAGTTTTACACTGTTTTAATGTTCCAGACGCACTGACCTACAGATGAAGATTCTTTATTACAGAACTTTTTCTTTTTTTTTTTCCACTAGCCTATTTATAAATAAAAACATTTCAGCAAAGTCCTAAATAACTGTTTTCTTATTACATGCAATTAGTAGCCTAGAGATCAAACATATATTCTGAATTTCTCCTGTAAGACAACGGAGAATCAGGCCTCTCCTGATAAAATCTTGGGATAAATGCAGACAGGTTGTACCTCATGAGTCAACCACTAAAAGTGTTTGCCTCTCTCCTAAAAACTGCATGGAACCCCAGTAACTGACCTGGCTTACAAATGGCCAGCATGATGTTACTTGAGTGTGCACTGAAACTACAGCAGCAGTAAAACATGGTTCACATGTAAATAGCAGCCCAACCTCCCAAACAGACTGGTACTACCTCAGAAATTTTGGGGTTGGGTTAAAGGGAACATTTCAGCTTATCATAAAACCAAGTCATCCAAGAAAGTGACAGAATTTCTAAACAGTCAGCTGAAATATGACTTGCCCAAAGACAAATGAGCTTCTGGATTAACTCTGGAATTCTTTCTGTCCATTCCTGGTCTACAAAACATGCAAAAATCAACACCAGCATGCAGAGACCAAATTTTGCCACAGTGAGGAGTTAGCTGCCCCAAGACACTATGCTACCTTCTATATACTACTGTCACTGCTTACCTCTCTGTAAGCTCACTGATCAAATCCAGTTTTTTCAGAACTAACAGAAGGGGAGTAAGTTCTTCATCTTTAAATGTTTTCTGTAGAAATGAAGAAAAAATAAATAAACATAAGATCATGAGTTGATATTTTTTTCCATAAGACACTCCACCAAACAAATGAAGGGCTGGGGCAATCATGGCACTTACCATCTGTGTCCCCACGCTCAGTGCAAGGGAAACAATCAGTCGCCTCTGTTTTGTACTTGGCCCATTGAGGGTGTTCTCAGCCAACACCAAAGCAGAGAGGACATCCAGGCGCTGCTCACTGTACTTCTTATCAGAAATTACCCTTTTCTTGATGACAAAAAGACACAGAAATACAGAGAAAAGTTACCTAAGCCCAAAGGTAATAGCTTACTGCTTCTTCCCAAAGCTTGTGGACAATAAATTGAGTATTTCTGCAAACAAGTTATGTTCTGTGAACAGAGTTAACTGAATCCAGATTCACTTTGCCAACTCAGTGATATTACCTGTCTATACTCCTACAATATGTGCAGCCAACATGAACATAGGTTAAGTCATACTAATGGATCCTTCTATTTACCACCATTTGCCTTACATATTTTCTGATAAGTAGTCAAAATATTAATAACTCTTTGCACAAGTGTTCTTTTCAATATCCTTCAATAGAAAAGTTTTAGCATATTTTTATTCGGCTAAAAATAATTGTAATTACAGATATAATTTGAAAAGTTTATGAAAGTTATCTATATATATGTGAAGTGATGGAAAATATACAGTGTTTCCTAGTGACTTTGAAGTTTGGAACCTCTTCAGTTCATGCTACTCCTGCTATATATATATATGTATCTGTATATAATTTTTAAGTACAACTATTTTTTTGCTTTCCCTAGAAAATACAGAGATGGCAGATACATAAATTGAGATTTCAGCCAAATAAAAAGGAAATTTAATAGCTGCACCAGTAACAATAGCATACATCCTTTGCAACTCTGCTTCTGAATATGATGGTAGAATAAAACCAATTCATAATACATCAGAACAGGCACACTAAAGACTCATTTTCCTCTTTGCCCTAAATTCTGAAATTCAAGATTTGACAAGCAAAAGAAACTTTTTTTTTATCCCACAGTGAAACAGAGAATTTATGCCCACAGTAGGCTCCTGTAAGCCATCATGTACTGCTCTTTTGCCAAGAAGACAAAGATTTAAATGGCAGCCTGTTTGCTTAGACCTGCAACAGACTGCTTTATGAATGTGCATCAGAAACGAGGCAAGGAAAGGTCAGTTTGTGAAAATTCACTAGAAACAAAATCTAAAAAGAACACAAGAAGATGACAAGAGATGCAGCACTTTAGAGGAAGAAGGGAACCATTCTTGGTCAAAAACCAGGTAACCACCTATGCTGTACAGTTTTCTAGGAAAAAGCTTGGAATTACTTGAAAGTTTATATATATCTCTGGATTTTGATAGAGCATTACACTACAGATTTTGAAAAAATACAAAAAATACTTTAATTTAAACTTAATATTTTTAAAAAATACTAAGATTGGGAGATTAATTATTAGAACTTGGATACCATACCTTGGCCACAGAGATAGAGTGAAGAGCCTGATACTGCAGATGCTGAGTGATGTGAGTCACAGAGTCTGCCACAACCATGCTTCTTCGGTAAAACATATGCTCTATTGCCTGAAGTCAATCCCAAAACACATTAGTTCATGTAGTTACCAAAACTGCTGCCTTTAGAATCTGGCTTTATGCTGTGTGACTCATACACACTGCAAATACTGACTCTCTCCATTTTGTAACGTGCTGTTACTAGCAGTTACAATTAACCCTTCGACACCAAGAATATCAAACTATTTAGGAACATAAAAAACTTTCAGGACTGATCTAAGTTTTGGTTTTTTGTTTGGATTTTTTCAGTTTTGTTCACCATTACTTTCTGAAGTTATCCTGAAAAAAAGTATCTTCCTTTTGGAAAAAATACCAGGAGAAATGTGAAGTCCACATCTGGGGAGGAATGACTTCCCATACACCAGTGTAACCAGGAATCACCCAACTGGAAAGCAGCTTGGAAGGAAAGGATCTGGGGGGGTCCTGGTGAACAGCAGGTTGAGTGCCAGGCAGCAATGTACCCTCATCCCAAAGATGGCCAATGGTAGCTTTGGCTCCACTGGACAACACTTGGCTGGCAGCTCAAGGGCGGTGACCCTTCCCCCCATCCAGCACTGGTGAGGCCACATCGGGAGTCCTGGGCCCAGTCCTGGGCTCCTCAGTACAAGAGGGACATGGACACACTGGCAAGAGTCCAGCCAAGGGCCATGAAGGTAATTCACAGACTGGAGCATCTCACATGTGAGGAAGGGCTGGGAGAGCTTTCTTCAGCTAGAGAAGAAAAGGCTTGGAAGGGGATCTTATCCTTGCACGTAATTACCTGGAGGGAGGGTGCACAGAAGATGGAGCCAGGCCCTTGTCAGGTGCCCAGTGGCCACAAACTGAAACACAGGAGTTTCCCTCTGAACATCAGGAAACACTTTCTTACTATGAGGGTAATCAAGCACTGTCACAGCCTGGTTGCCCAGAAAGGTTGTGGGGTCTCCACCCTCAGAGATATTCAAAAGTCATCTGGACACGGCTCTGGACAACTGGCTCTAGGTGTGTCTGCTTGAGCAGGGATAGGCTGGATCAATGATCTCCAGAGATCTCCAACCTCAACCATTCCATGACATCAACTAAGGAAGCCAGTTAGAAGCTACGAAAAACCTCCCAAAACAAACAAACAAACAAGCAAGCAAGCAAGCAAACAAACCCAGTCCTAGCCTTCCAAATCTATTCTCTAACCAAACCACTCTCAAACAATAATCCGTGCATGCAAAAACACTTCCCATCACACTTTTTTTTTTTTTTTTTAATATGAGATGTTTGGTCAATGTTCTCTGTAATTACTACATAAAATAAAAAATTTCAATCCAGTGACCTACCTTCAGAAGTTCCACAAGTCTGCACAAGGCTTTTACTGAGGTTTTGGTCATAGGTTTTTGCATTGACATGTAAAGATTCATTGTAGTTTTAATGATGGTGCTAAGACTGTATGCATAAAGAAAACCCTAAAAATAAAATTAATACAAGGGGAAGAAAAATTAATAATCAGTATTTCCACATGTCAATAAAATAAAAGCTCTCTGTTTTGTTCCATAGATGACAGACAGCTGCACAACAAAGAGTCTCCCACTTCACTGCACTAAGCAAACCTGGGATCCCAAAGCTGAGTGAGACCCATTCATTAGCAGACACTAGGAAACTACCTATGAGTCATTAGATCATCTGATTAACCTCTTCTGAAGCCATCCCAACTAAACACAGGTTAGTGAGTTAAATAATCACAGGGTCTCAAAGGTCTGATAATCTCAGCCTATGGTAAACCAACCCATCAAACAATTCCCATCTCCCCAAGAAACAACCCACCACAAAAACAATCGAAAACTTCCAGATTCTGTGGAACTATTACACTGACAGTACTTACACAGTTTTACACTTTTTAAATAGAGATGCCCATCCCACAATAAAGATACCAGTCCTTTCTACATCAGTATTTGCAAAGATTTTAAATACAATGTTGATTGTATACAACATGACAAAAAATTATTAAACTTACTTCAAAGAAAAAGTAGGAACAATTAAAAAAAAAAAAAGATACTAGGAAAAGACAGCAAGTGGTGTAGGAAACTCAATTCATTATGGAGCAAATTTTTAAGTCCGCTGCAACTAATTCAAATGTAAAAACCACAGATCCTAGTACATGCTTATCTTTAGCTAGAAGATTCAGGATCATGTTTCTTTTCACATACCTATTCTCATCAAATTTCTGCTAGGTAGATAGATACTTATAAAAACTAGCAAAAAATAAATTCAGAAATAAGATGCATCTTACATTAAGACTACATGCTGTTTAGTAGACAAAAAGAAAACCATCTCTCTTGGAACACAGTAAGATTCTTGCAAAGTACCGTCACTAAGCAAAGCACAATGAAACAACAAAAAAACCTTTACTAAGTACTGTCCTAAATAAAACTAAATAGACACTGGTTCAGTCCACTTTAAGTACCTCATGACTCAAAAGGAATGAAACCCAAAACCTTTACTACAGAGAAGATGAAGCTTTCTTTATTTCCTGTGTAAAGAGAAAAATCTAAAATTCTAGCCATTGAATATTTAGACAGATTCACTTTCCCCACATTCTTTATCAAAAGACCTTTTAGAGCTTTTCTTGGAAGAGTAGGGCATTAAAAGAATTTGGAATTCTTTCTAGGAATTCCAAAACTGTGAAATAACACACCAGTGATCACAGAACTCCTGTGATGTCTTTTTATGTTTAACAACTTGCACCAAAAAATCAGTTTGCTGCATCACCACATTAAAAGACTGCACACCTGGATGAAGACATTGCAGCGGTTAGAAAGATCTTCAGAAAACTTTGTCGTGCGTTGCTCCTTGGACAAGATAGATTCCATTTTTGTCATCCACGAGCTCACAAAAACATAGTATGACTGCATATCTCTGGGGGAGGAAACAGAGAATGTTGCTCACTGCAAGTAAGAAGGCCATGAAGATTTTCTTTCTTTCCAAAAATTTTAATCCTGCAAGGGCAGTATTTTAAACCTTCAGTCCCCAAAATAATAACTCACCTTCCCAAAAGTATCAGAACCCTCTACTCATTTACACTTCAATTCTCTACAGGTAAGGATTAGTTAGTCTGCCAGTTATATCTGTACAATGAGTCAAGAATCATCTACTTTTCAAGAGAACACATGGCCCTCTTAGCAGTGCATATACTACACTTCCTTAAATTAAAAGGCTATATAAAACTGTTAGAAAATGCTTTTAAACACTAGACAGAAAAGTCCAACACTGGTGCTACTTTTTTTCATCCCAGTTTGAATTTCTGTTGCTTACACACACACACACAAACAAATATAACTTGTCATTACATCAATGCCAGACTGGACTGCTCTTAAGTACCGTAATTCTACAGAAGTTTATCTGCTTGAATTATACTAGTTGGAATTAAATGGTTAAGTAGAGTTAAATAGAGAATTGTGACACTGTAATACAACTTCTTCCAGCAGTTGTACAGGAAAGTATTTAGGTCATTGATCCAGTTACCAAAAATCATTTTTAAAATGAGTCCTCAGGGAACAGTCCAATTATCAAAGGCAGTGCAAAGATTTGTAAACAAGCAAGAAAAAGCTATTTGTACAATTCAAATCAGCGGATGCAAAATCTGGAATTTATTACAATATCCTCAAAATCATCTGTACAAAGTCGGGCAACAAAGCTGGGGAAGAAGCATAAGGCCAGCAAGGGACCTGAGGGTGTTCACCCTGGAGAAAAGGAGGCCAGGGAGACTTCACTGTTCCCTACAATTCCCTGAAAGGAGATATTAGTGAGGTGGGATCTGGTCTCTTCTCCCAAGTAACAAGTGACAGGCCAAGAGAAAACAACCTCAAGTTGCACAAGAGAAGGTTTAGATTGAATATTGGGAAAAATTCTTCACCAAACAGGAAGTCAAGCACTGGAACAGACTGTCTAGGGAAAGGTTGGGTCACCATTGCTGGAGGTATTTAAAAGATGTGTAGATGTGGGCCTTGGGGACATGGTTTAGTGGTGAATATGGCACTCCTGAGTTACAACTGGTGATCTTTCAGGCCTTCTCCAAGTTAAATGATTCTATATTTTCTATGAAATGTATGTGAATACCAAGATGTTTTTCTGAACTTTTTCTTAATCTTAAGACTTGTAACTTGTCTTAAGACCTCTGGTCTTGCCCAAGACCAGAAGCAAAGCAGCAGTGCAATTATGTCCTACCTAGGAATTAAAGCCCAGGAAAGAATCAGGGCCAGCAAAAAGCAGATTGAAAAAGAAACAGTGAAAATAATCTGTCAGAGAATCAGGCACGGAGCTGCTATTTCCCTTTCCCTCCTCCCCTCCAACTCAGTTCTGCCAGCTTGCTTATCAGGTTGGAAGACAATGTGCAAAATCTAAGTTTTTACTGCCATTCCACAGATCCCAGTTTCCACTTCCTTGTTTTGTTCTGAAACATACAAACCTTAGTCCTGTTATCTTCCTATGCAAGACACTTGTTCTTAAGACTAACAGCTAAAAATATTCCATCTCATCTTTAAGCATATTTTAGAAGAGAAAGAAGTGAGCTGCACACTACATGCAGAACACAAAGCAAGAGAAGCTTTCTTCAAATGCAGGTAATTTCAAAGACCATTAAACAAGCAACAAAAACAGTCACAAAGAAAGAAATGCTTGCAAAGAAAGTATCATCACCAAGCAGAGGAAAGCTCCACTATAAGCCTACTAGCAACTTACCTCCATAAACACATAGAAAGCAAAGAGCCCTAATAGAAAACAAAGCAGCCCAGGTTACTAGACACTAGTTCAAGAAACAAAAGGGAATTTGAAAATATGGAAACAGAATTAACTGAAACAAATATTTAGAACTGCCAGGAATATTGTTATTTTGGTGTAATAATATATATTTTTCTGAAAGCATGACGTGAAAAGCAGCATAGTTTTGACCAAAATTTTTGCAGCAAGGCTAACACAAACACACACAGTGCTGCAGTGAAGTTGAAAAAGCAACTAACACCACCAAGAGACACCACACAACATGCTACTACACTGAGTGAAAAAGCCCATGTGCTTAAAAGCTATTTGCCAAATAGCATAATGAGGCAGTATTTAGGAAGCATACTTGGTAAGTGACTGTGCCCTCTGCTGTAGAAAGTTGTCCCTTTGTGTTTTAATTGTATGAATACTTTTCTTGTCCAGTAGTTTGGCAGCAGCTGGAATCTTCTGAATCAGAAAGTTGTCAGCAAACCAGATAATGTTAGCTGTTAATGTAATGGCTGGTACCTTAGAAGGAAAAAAAAAAGAGGGGGAAATATTATCAAGTAGCAATAAACACAACACAGTTCAGTTTGTTGCTGTGTAACTGCTTTCTACTGAGTACTACATTGATGTTAAAAAAGTTCCCCTAGATGTTCACTAAGAATACCATGGGCAAAATTATAACCACTCTCAGTGATTCTAAACAATACTAGAGAATTTAATAATTTCTTCATGCTATCCAATATGAAAACATCCCAATCAACTTTGCACTTAAAGATCTTCCAAAACAAATGTCTACAGCAGTCAAACAGTCAAAACCCACAGCATTTATTCAGCACCAGAGTACTCATAACTCAGTTTTTTGTCTTCAGCAACATATTAATCTTGAGAAGAAAGATTTTAATAGAAATGGCAAGTTGACTTTACCTTGCTGCTATATGAGTGCATAAATTTTAGACCATCTTTAAAAGAAAATGGCAGGCAGGAGTTATAAAAAGTAGAAAATTCTTAACTCTGTTTTCAGGCTTTTTTGTATTCTTCCTTTTCCCAAGTCTGTGCTATGCTATGCAACTCAGGAAATTATTACTTCAT
>VZUA01077464.1:7651-21908 GCA_013401035.1 Horornis vulcanius | reverse complement strand
CATCTTTTATTAGAACTAATTAGGATATGGTATTCTCTTGTACAGAGGCTTTTGATTACAAGTCAGCTGTAATCCAGGCATTACATGAAGTTCAATTCTGTCAGGTTTGCTGTCTTAGAGTAATTATCAGCACATAAAATGTAGTAAATAACTCTTTCCTGTTGCATGTAGTTTTCTTTTAAGCACCTATAGTAGAAATTATAAAACGTAGGCTAAAATGTCCATGTGTATTTTCCTGCCCTTTTCCTTTCATTTTCCCTTTGTGTGTGACAAATGAATACCACTTCCATCATTTTTTTCCAAAAGTACAGTAGGATTCTTTCAATCTTTGTTAGAAGCCAACAGGGAGTGTTTCACTCCCAAGCAAAGCACTTGGGCTCATGGTTTTGAAAGAGGAAAAACAGATTTAAAGATGCTTCCCATAAGCTTGCCTGCTGCCATTTTCCATGGCAATTCATTAGCTACTAGGAAAATGTAAATAGGCCCTTTGGAGCTATTATTCTGACAGCCTTATGCTGGAATTTTTCTTAAAACTGCTGCACAATGCAAAGTTATCTTACATGGTTGTGGTTTGGCATATTTTAAGGCTTTGTGTTTGCTTTCTTTGTTAGTAATACTTGTCAAAAAATAGCAGAGAAAAAGGACATTTGTCACATCTTTGGCAAACACTTTTCTCCATTTTCTTTGCTCTAGGTGGTAGCAAGCTGAAAAGCTTGCTTTGTTACATTGGCTTATGATGTTCACTCAGTCATTGTTATTTAATAAAGTCATCTAGATGACTACTTTTGTATGTAACTGGATTTTTAAGCTCATAAAAGAATATTTTTGGTAGTTGTAAAACTGTGGACCAGTTATACAGTACATGCAAGTTTTACTACTGTGTAAACAGAAGAGCTTTGAAATAAGACTGTTTCTGCAAGAGTGTTTTGAATGAAGGAAAAGATTTAGGTTTTTGGGTTATTTTTTTTCCAGATCAAGGCTCTCTTATCTGTTCTATTGCTTTATGTTTCTGTGATGGCACTTCTGAAAGGAGATGTGAATATGTGTGTATTTCAGTCACCTTGAAGAGTTAGTTCATCTCCTGGTCCTTTTTTGTATTGGATTTTGTTTTGGTTTTTTTGTTGGTTGGTTTTGTGGTTTTTTTTTGTTTGTTTGTTTGTTTTTTAATAGACTTCTAATGCAGGTATATTTGTTTTATCAGTGTTCTTTGTGCTACAGCTCAGTTTAGAATTCACAGCCATGTTTTCAAACCCAAAACTTCTTTCCCTTCTTCTTTTGGCACAACTGAACAAAAAGAAAATAGTATCTTCTCGTTAATGAAAAGTGTTAGAACTGTATGTCACAGTGTGACTGTAGAATGCTGTGAAACTGTCACTGGGGCAGTCCGTGGGTCATGCTGGGTGTCTTTGTTTTGTTTTGTTTAATTTTCAAATTCTCTTTTCTTTTGAGTACTCTTGACTTTGGTCTATTTTTTCTTAAACAAGATTCAGGCACTGGACTCTTTCAAGCTAAGCCAGAAAGTAGTTTCCAATGGGAATATTTGTGTTCTGTTTAAATCTACTCACCCAGAACACAGTAAGTGGGTCACTTCTAATCCAATATTTTTTTCAGACTGCTGTAAAGTTTATAGTAAGCTCATACCAGTGCTTCAACATTGTCCGAGAAAGAAGCAAACAAACTCAAAATTGTTTGTTTGCCAAATATACATACAAATATACAAATATACATACATACATACATACATATTTTTAAATGCATGGATATTTGTTAGACAAGGGAGAAGTATTGAAGTGTGCCATTCTCAAACAATGTGCCATTCTCAAACAACTCCATTCTGATTAGAGTCGTATCTTGTTGCCGAAGTTGCATTTAAGGAGAAATCACTCACCCTGGTTGCTTAGCTGATGTGCTTCCTTCCTGCAACGCCTGAATCATAAACTGTTAATTCCGTTCCTTCCTGCTCATATTTGATATTATTGGGAGAAAATTTTGTTAATTTGGAGGGTGTCCCAAAGTGAGAGAAAAACAGAGCATTGATTTTTATTTTTTATTACTCACCTTTTCTACTCTTCTACTTTTACCCTTCACTGTTGCTGTTTGCTGTCTGTGACACAGGAAGATTCAGTAGGGTTAAATGATACTGCTATACTTTGAAGCACTGTGGGGATTCTTCATTTCCAGAGCAACCTTTCAGACCCTTAAGAGTGCCAGTCAGCCGTCAGGAGTGCAGGAGATGGTGCTGCAGCAGGCAAGGGAAGGGAGGTGGGCACCAGGCTGCAGTGGATTCAGGGTGTACCAGGGGTGATGGGCACCAGCTTTATGAGTGAGGCCTGGAAGAGTGTGAGTGGGGCTTCTGGGGAAATGGAGAGCAGTGATGCTGGGGCAGGTGCCAAGGCAGCTGCTAATGTTGCAGGGAGCTAAAAGGGCCTGGCCTCCATATGTAATCAGATATAAAGCATTTCAATGAGAGTCATAAAAATATGAGCCCTGAGAGGCCTGAATTTACTTTTACATGCATCTGGGTATTTCTTCTGTGGAATTCAGAATTGGTTAGGTATGAGTATGATCCCAATTCTTCCCTCCACTGATTTGTACCACTATCATGATTTCTGCTTGGTCTAGCTGAACAGAAAGCCAAGTCTTCACATTTACACCCTACCTTATTCTTTGTACAAATCTAGAGTAAATGAAGTTAGAAGTATACAGGGAAGTGAATTGAATAATATAGTTACATTATTCCAGTTACATGGTCCTCTGAGGATTGAGATATTTGGATAAATTTTTCCCGAGAACTGAGGATTTTAGTGTTTATTTCTGTGCTGCTATAAGGAGTGTTCCCAGGGGGTCCTTGAGGGCAGTCATCTGTATACGTTACCTGCCTCCTAGGAATTGTGCTTAAGGATAATATTTAGCACATGTCAGGAAATTTTCAGTGCACCAACAGCACCTTGCAGAGGACACTTGGCAGAAGAAAGAACATACTTTGTGTTTCCTGCAGCATCCAGTTACTCAGTGTGTCAGAATAGAGCTGGTGGATGATAGAGGAAAGAAATAACTTGCAGTCTTTTATTTTGGCGTTCTCACAGTACATGCTATAATGTCTTCTGCATCAGGGAATTGGGGATTTGTAAGAGTGGCAGCATAAGAGTGATATGATTACTGGGTACCAAGTGATCGTATTATTACTGGGCACTGATGTGAAATAGGAAGCAGTCTCAAGAGTACTCTAGAAGTAAATATCAAGCAGGTCATTCTAGGAATATTTTAATATGGTAATACCATTGGGTTTTCTCCTACTGGTGCTCTTTTGGAGAGGGGGATCAAGGAGACTGTTTCTCAGCATCCTAGATGTTTTGAACAGAATTTACCTTCTGTGAAGCCAAATATTCAATATATGCCATAATGATCCTTTGAGTGTGATAACTGTGTCATGCTGACAGTAGCTTAAGTTGGTAACCCGAAGGAACCTCTGTAAAGATTTCATCATGATTAACTCATTTGTCATTAACTGTGGTATAGAATTAATGTTGATTGAGAATTACATTTCAATTTACCAAAACACAAGATGGAAAATAGCTAGTAAGCCATCTGACAAGGAATATCTATCACTGCATGAGAATTAAAATCAGCAAAGCAAATGACATGACTTGTTATAGCTGCTGACCTAATGTTCTTTCGAGCATCTCTGAAGCCTGGTAATTCCAGCACAAACATAAGTGTGTGTGGTTCTGCATTATGCATCGCTTTAAATCACCCTTCCCACATTTTAAAAATACTTAAATAGTTAACTTGCTGGCAGCGGAGTTTCGAACTCTGTTTGCCATGGCAGCTGTTCGGCAACTGGCTCTATAGCAGGGATGAAACAGCCGGCTTCTGGCAGGTTGGTGGCAGGTCCTGGCAAAGAAAATGAATTCAAAAGGGGCAACGACCGTGTCAGCTCAGGATCACACGTGCTAAACCCTCAGAGATGTGCAGTAGTCAACACTTGGTGTCTGCAGGCTGAAGAAGTGGAAAATGCAGAGTAATTTTTTCGAAAGAGGCAGAGGCCCAAAGCTGATTTGATTTTGGGTGTGTAGCAGTTGGAAGCAGCTGGTCTGCTGTGGTTTAAGCTTTTTAGTTCAGTTTAGTTTCACTTTTTTACCCTTTGGACTTGGTTGTATCTAGCACGCTGTCATGTCTTTGGACACAGACACCCAGCACATCAGGGTAAAAGACTGCTCTCTCATCTGTGCTTGCAGTCTTCCATACACTGTGGCCTTGATCACTTCTTGAGTGAGACCCATTTGAAATGGTTATGATTACCAATGTTTAATAATAATCAACTTTTGTGGTGCTGGAGTATATTTTTCTCATTCTGCTACTTTTTGTTTGCTCTTTCTGAACATTCTTTCACTGAAAGCAGGAGGATCTTTTTTATAACCTTAAACATACTTTTGGAGGTCCATATATGTGGGGACATCATTACCAGCCAAAAATAAAACTTTAATGGGTGTGCAAACAGACTGCAAGCTTAAGCATCTGATGGGATACAGTGTGAAAAAAAGGCCTCAGGCAGCTTGCAGAAGGAATATGTGCATGGTCCCAAGTTTCAGTTAAACCCTGTCTCTGATTTTGCAGTGATTTTTTCTTTGAATGTGTGATTTCACTTGAGCCCGAAAGTGATATAAATCTGAAAATAGGCATGCCATATTCTTGTTGAACAGACTTGAATGTTTTTGTAATAGAATGCCATAGGGTTTCACACACTTATTATCCTGTTCAGGTAATGAGAAAGAGTAGGAAAAATCATCAGGTAATTTCTAAGAGCACAAAGTGACTACCAAAGTTTTTTATTTCCTTGATTGTCATGAAAGCTAGAAGGCTGGGCTTGGGATACTTTAACAAAAATGATGACTAGATTTTAAAAGGAGACAAACCCAAGCCACATTAAAGTGAAGATATGTCCATTTTGAATTTCTGTCCTAGAGAAAAGGCTCTTTTTCCCAGGAAAAGAGCCTTTTACTGTGATGCTTGTACCCTAAATGGGAAGGGGGTAGTAGTGGTAGGCTATAGTGAACTTTGTGAAAAAGCAGAATTTGATTGTTAGTTTTCTAAATTGTATTTATATATTGGTCTTGGCATAATTTCTTCTTGTTTCATTGAATGAAGAAAAAAGTATTATTCATGCAAATAGAATTTCTTTGGTACTCTGTCATGATCCACCATCTTTTTCACATTGGAAATTTTTCACTGCTGGAAAGCAGTGCCACAGAAAAGGACCTGGGGATCCTGGTGGATGACAAGTTGAACATGAGTCATCAGTGCTCTGGCAGCCAGGAGAGCCAACCCTGTTCTGGGGATATCAGGCCCAGCATGGCCAGCTGGGCAAGGGAGGGGATTGTCCCCTCTGCTCTGAGCTGGGGTGGCCACACCTCGAGTGCTGGGGGCAGTTTGGGTGCCACAATAAAAGAAAGATCCTGAACTCTTGGAGAGCATCCAAAGGAGGGCAACAAAGATGGTGAAGGGCCTTGAGGGGAAGCCGTGTGAGGAGCAGCTGAGGTCACTTGGCCTGTTCAGCCTGGAGAAGAGGAGATTGAGGGGAGAGACCTCAATGCAGCTTCCTCACAAGAGGTAGAGGAGGGGCAGGCACTGATCTCTTCTCTCTGGTGACCAGTGACAGGACATGAGGGAGTGGCCTGATGATGTGTCAGGGGAGATTTAAGTTGGATATCAGGAGAAGGTTCTTCACCCAGAAGGTATTTGGGCACTGGAACAGTTTCCCTAGGAAAGTGGTCACAGCACCAAGCCTGACAGAGTTCAGGAAGTGTTTGGATAATGCTCCTGGCACATGGTGTGATTCTTGGGGATTTGACTGTGCAGAGCCTGGAGTAGGACTTGAAGATCCTTTAAGATCACCTCCAACTCAGCAGATTCTGTGATTCTGTGATTCTGTGATTCTGTGATTCAGTGACACTGGTAGGGATACAATACAGATGCCTAATATAGTATTTAGTTTGGATTAGATTTAATTAGAACTTTTTAGAACATTGAAACTTTTATTTTCCACAAAATTTTTCTTCAAAAAAGGCACCTTTCAGAAGCAAGCCCTCCACAGAAGGGATAAAATTATTTTGGAATAGGATCATTTTTTCTGTAGGAAGCTTCAAGCTCAAGATTAAGTTTCTTGGCTCAGCCCCTGTCATCTTATTCTCCCAGGCCACTTGCTCATTGTCCTCTCTAGTGGGAGTCAAACAGTCTTGGGAGCCACGACTTCCAGCACAGGGAATTCTTGAAACAGTGACCTGCAAGACGCCTCTGTGGGAGGGCTTTCCTGGAACTGCAGTCCCTAGAGACCTCGGGATTCATGATGTGGAGGCAGTCCAGATGGCAGGACTGCCTGGAGACACTGCAGGCTTTGTTCCCTTTCAGGTCACCAGCCAAGCTGGCAGGAAACCTGGCAGGCTTTTGATAGGACCTGCCCCTCTTGCAGCCAAGTCATATATTGATTGTTGCTCTGTTGTCTGTTCTGGTGTTTTGTTGTGTTTTCACCAGGAAATCTATTTTGGGACCCAAAATCCTTTCCAAGAAAGAGGTTCATATATATGGAAGTTTCCACAAAGTTTTCTGGTTTTTGTGAATTGTCATTGTACCCCAAACCCTAACAGACACCTTTTTAATCCTGTTCATAAAATGCATAGCTGAGTGATCATCAGCTACAGCTCTTGATAGGGAAAGTCCAGTTTCAAAAACTCTCTTTTGATCTATCTGGAAATTAGGCAGAAAGTAAACTCTGGGTCTGATGCTCTCTGTACAGAATTGTCTGTCTGACATCAAAATACTACCTTTCCTGGTAAGGCTTCTTTCTTATGCTACCTTAAATTTACATATTAAAGCTAGCCCTTAAATTTCCTAATTTAGGTTTCATATCTACTTTTTTCCCTCTCTTTTATGTATTTATAGTGTTACACACAGACACACACTTTGTTTTTCTAAGACAAAACACTACTTCTGCTTGAAGTTAGAGGTCAGGCCTCTAGTTGTATAACCAGTCTCCAAGACATGAATTTCAGGAAAGCTATAGACTTGGGTTTTTTATTTGTTTGATTTTGTGAGTGCTAATGAAATTTTAAAGGTGATGTAGTAGTCTAACAACTTTGGGATTTGCCCAAATATGAGAGTGCCAGGGACTGATAGTTTCGTTTTGTGAAATTGTCTTTTATAGAGGTGGCTTCTAGCCTAAAAGCAAACCATATCTGATGCCTAGTGGTGCTATGATGGCTTGCCAGAACAGATGTTGGAAATGGATTTTGTTGATTGCCACAGGGGAAAAATACCCAACTGACATTTAACTAAAACTTGTGCTGCTACAGAAAAAGTGATTGGCAACACGTTTTAAAGAAACTCCAGAAAGATGACATCAGAGATCAATATTTAACAATAAAAATACTTGTTTCAATGAGCAAGTCTTTGCTATACCAGAGAGAATAACATTAAGACATTATAATTATAATTTGTTTTGGCAGCTATATTTAAATCCATTCTTACTTTCTTAATCATTACCTTATGTATACTTTGTAATGAGGAATCTGGATTCTGGGTACTTTTTGTTTTGTTTTGTTACTGTATTTATAGAGAATGTCTTTTTATATAGACATTATTTCTGTCTTGATTTTTATATTCCCTTGAAATACTATCTTGCTGTCCTTTAGACCACATACAAGTCTTACCAGGATCAAGAATCACTTTTTTGCCAACATGGCCAACAAAGATTTGAATGTACAGTTTCATAAACTAGTTTATAAACTTCTTTTGAATTGGGCAGATGAACATTGTTGTTTTACTTTATTATATGTATTTTTAGATTTTTTTTCAATGATTTGCTTGTGTGCATCCTGAAATCTCTGCAGTACTTCTTTAACTGTAATTGAACATATTCCTCTTGGATTTATTTTTTTTAATTGCAATTTTCTGTGCAGCGTAGAGGCATGAAAGAGCTTGTGCTGCAGCTTTTCCTGTCACACTTAAAGAGAAGCATGTGATATGTGCTTTGGAAAACTGATCAAATGCTGTAAATTCCCTCTATGCTGTTTCTGTTCATAACTTTATTGCCCTTGTGCTCAGGAGAATATCCTTGTATGAGCCCACCTGCCAACAGCTTCAGTCTGCTGGGACAGTTTTGGGTGGTCTTGGGATTGCTGAAGTAACCTTCAGAGCACCCTGCCAGAAAAACCTGGTGCAGCAGCACTGGTGCAGCAGCTCTTACTGATTTGGCAAGTCTCAGGCTTTGAAAAGCAAAGCACGCTCCTAGTCCCTGTTCCATATTCCTTCCCATGGTACCTGTATTTCAGATTTTAGCAGCATCAGTTTCCCTCTGTCTTAGGAATGGATTTCCTCTACCAGATTTTGCTGGTGCTATTTCATTTGCCAGATTTGCCTGGTGCATAGCATCCCAGAACTGAAGAAAGGCCAGAAGGTGAAATACATTAAGTATGTCACTGCTACCATCACTGATCACCACAAGGTCCAGGGCACACATTTTCATTTTCTTGGTAAAATGAAGACTTTGGTCTTCCTTTTGAGGTTGTAACACCTTTGAGGAACATATTTTCTATCATTTAGCATGATCATTTTTATCTCACTCACTGAGACATTGTTACTGGTCAGGAAAGGTAAAGGATTTAAGGAAAAGAGTACTAAATGCTATTGCAAGAAGATGTCCAGACAGTAACCAAGCCAGCTCTTCATCACCCTGTCTTGCATCCTGGGTGTAAAACACCTTTTAGGTGTCATTTGCAGAGACTCACATGGTCTGGAAAGGTGATTTCACGATGTGTTTCAGGTGGCTGTCACCTGTACCTAGCATACCAAGTGGAAGAGTGTAACTGCTATGGATACACACAGTCAGGTTCATGAAGCATCAAGGTTGTGCCCTGTACAGATCTGGAGACCAAATTGTTCATCTCACTCACCCCATAGATCTCTGTGTTCTCAGACCAAGATGAGTAGGTTCTCCATCTCAGGAACCTTTTATCTGCCTGCTTAGATACCAGTTTCCCAATCCATCTTGTGTCTTTCCCCATAACCTTTAGTTCTTCTATACTGCATTAGATCTTGTCACCCTGACCTTAACATGACTTTTAATTTTACATGTCCCTAATGACCCCTAATGACAGTATCTCTGCTTACTAAGCTTGCATGATATATTGGGAGTGGAACTGTCTTCAGTAAGACATTTGAGAAACCATGCATTGGATCTGACACCCACTAGTCAGTGGAAACATTTTCATGACACTCTGCTTGACACTGATTCAGGCTTTTAGTAATTATGTTTTAAAACTAAATGACTGTTTAAAAATTCAATAAGTCACAAGGTTATGTTGTAGGAGTTGCTGTTTGCTTTACCAAAAAGTTCAGTGTTTTTACTTTAAGACCAATTATCTAATATAATTTGTTCATTGCACAACTGGTGTCCTGGTGATATCTCTGTCCTTTTGATTACACAGCCCGACCTTGCTCCCCTCACACCCCATCTCTCATTATATCTGTGGGAATTTCGCACTGGAGACTGAACACAATGAGGCCATTCTTGAATATACATTCCATTGTAATTCTTTGGCTGGAAAAAGATTTTGATTTAAAAAACAATCAAATAAATAAGAAACTGTTTTTATAAGAGCAAATAGTGAGGATTAATTTAATCTGTAAAGAAACTTCCCAAGTTCTGATATGTTATACAGGCTCTACCTAATCCCCTCAGCAGTACATGTTAGCATTCTTGCCTTATGTTTGCTTCTATGACTTACTGGATTTAATATTATCCTGACTCCAGTATACTGTACATAAAAATTCCAGGCATGCTTTCCAAGGTAATGTACTCTAAATGAAATAATTGCCCATATAGTTTCAGTATATGATCTTTTATTTTCTTTAAAATTTTTGCTGTTATTGGATATTCTCATAATAAGATAGTCTTACACAGAACAAACTAAAAATAACTCCTTCATTTTTACAAAAATACCATCCTAAAAAGTCTGAGTTTAATGATCTGAGGTAAAGAATCTTTTCCCAGCACATGGACCCACTATAGACAGGATTACTCAAAAAGCATTTTCTTTTCTGAAGGTCTCTTTCTAGTCTTTGCAGACATATCTCTTTCTCTTTAATGGCCTGATCCCACAGTTCTGATGAAGTGTATTGAAAACAAGTTTTCACTCATATGCTTTTTTTCTTCTTTATTCTCAGAATTTTGCACATCTTTCGTTCATTTTTAGATCTCTCCTTATGCTCTCTGGGCACCATTCAGGGTTCTTATCAAGGGTTATTAATAATCTCCTAGTCAGGTAGAAAATTCTCTCTCTGACATTGTTGCCCTGTCCTTTAGGTTATGAACATTTCCTTTGTTCTTGTGGTATTGTCTTACATCCCATCAGATAAAACATTTTTCCTCAAGCCTGTAAACAACAATAATTCCTGACTTTATTATTGCAATTAATTTATGCAGGTTTAAAGATATTGGCAATGTCACACACGAAGTGAAAAGAAATGAAATGCAAATATACTGGTTTTTATGGTGGATTGTTTTTTTCTCCCAGTCTTTGTAAATTGAAAGCAGCTAAGCATGTGAGAAACAAGCAGGATATGCTGAATGAAAGAGTGTTGTTTCTGGAAGGAGGTGGCTTCATCTCTTATGTTTAAGAACATACAAAGCAGACTGAGGACACTTGAAGGGCAGAGCTGAAAGTGTCAAATAAACTGAAGCAGTATTGCTTCTGTTATCAGCTGGAGTCATGCCTGCTGCTTTGTGTATAAACTGGAATATACCAAATAATCTGAATTCTATGTTTTAAAATATTTTAATTTTTACAGCAATGGGGAAAACATACCTAGTATTTTAGATTTGTGGCAAATAAGTGACTGTGGTAATCCACTGTCAGAGCTGTTTCTATATTTTATAGGTACAGATCATATGTTGGACTCATAAAATTATTTTTAAAATAGGAAATGATTTTTTGTTCATTTTAAAATAATAAGAATAAAGCTAGAGACTCAAGTTACACAATTTACAGGTGTCTTCTTTGATTTTATACATATGGGATTTTGCTTGGGAATACTTGGGTGTTTAACAAACCTGTGTGTTTTCAGAAAATTAAGGCTTCTCTAAAGCAGTCCAAGTTGTTCAGAGATTGAAAGATACTATTGAAGCTGATTTGAACCCCACTTTTCTGTAAATGTGCGTGTAGTGTCCTTGTGTTTATGATTTTCATGTTTTGTGCCAAGGTTATTTTGGAGTGAGATATTCCACTGACAGCATTTCTCATATTTCTGCAAGTGTTCGTACCTGCACCAGGAGAAGCTGTGCTCAGTTCACAGCAGTTTTCTCTATGCAGGAGTAAATCACTGGTCTGTGTTCTTTCTTTGTGGTCAACCAGATTTAAGGGCTTGAAGATGCATTCATCTGTTGCCTCATCCTTATGCATAGTTGTTTATATGTCTCAGGTGACTTTTTTTACAGCCTTTTCAGTCTGAAACAGGAGGGACAGGATGGGCTGGCCACTGGGGTGGCTGCTCTCTTGCCTGGCTGTAGCCAGAGCACCTATGTGCAGAATTAGGTTTGGTGCTGTACTTTAGGGGCAGAGATGTAACACCCTCTGGTGGGGCTCTGAATTCAGCAGGCTCTTGGGACATCTGGATGGGGTGGGTTGCAACACTTTGTCATACTTTAAAGTCCATCAGTTTGGGAGTTCAGCTGAAGCTCTGGCAGCATGACAACAAAACTAATCCTCCCTTGCTCTCTGGAGGCTGCAGATACTTGACTGAATGTGCCAGTGTTGCTGACAGGCAAGGCAGAAGGACTGTAGTGAAACAACACCCAGTACAGTCCCCACATCAGTAAAATTCCCCTAAACATTTGCATTGTTTTGCTTAAGGATAGAAGCAAAAAAAATTCGTCAGAAATTCTGTGGAAGACACATACTCATGTAGAGAGGTGTGAGTTTCAGAGAAGGGGTGAGAAAGATTTTACCAATGTTTCAAGCCCAGTATGATTTTCCTATGGATCAGATTATATCTGTGAAGTAAAAAATACCAACTATTTTTCACAAGACAAAAATTAATTATAAATGCCATTTAAATTCAGGGTAACTATTTTTTTTTCTTTTCCAAGTCACATGGCTAGTTCAGGAAAGAAGTTTTCAGTGGATTAGCAGCATCACAATTTTGTTTTTCACCATTGCTTATGATTTATATATTAATTTCTCTGATTACCAATACTGTGTCTGCTATGAGTAGCTCTCTATATTTTTTTTTGCTTTCAGCTTCTTGAAAATAATATGCTGTTGATAATATTTGATCCCTGTAAAATGTGATTTAGTTCTTCAGTACTCTTCTTAAAATCTCCATATGAACATATACCTTAATACCATTTTTGTGTAAAACTTTGGTGTCAATTATTTGTGTTGCAAAGCCTTGATATGTAAATCTTATTTGTGAAGCATCTGTCTTTCATCTCTCAGGTATAGTTAAATATCATAGACCATCTGAAAAAAATAAACTTTCCTTACCTATTTTATCAACAGAGAAACTGCAATGCCATAGAGAGTTAGAGAGTCTTTGTGCTGCCTTTCAAAATTTCAGTATTGTCATAGTTAAATTGTCTTCCTTGATGTGTTATTATTCCCTTCAGATGTAGATCTAAACAGAAACTGAAAGGAATATAGTCTAGCTCCCACATTGATTTTCTTCTTGAATACTTCATACTCTATAAAAATGAACACTGATGTTCTTTGTGGTGTTCCTAGAGGGAAATAAGTACAATTGGGTCATCCAAGAGCAGTAGATGGACCATGACATTACCTATTCAAACAGTCCCCTGTGTGTATTTGCCAGCAAATACTCTCTGCACAACAAACCTACTGTTTTAGCAAGTTACACAAGAGATTTTGTCCTCAGGTTTTTTTTTTAAGAGTTTCCTTGTAATTTATGTGTATGAATATTTATAAAACGACCCAAAGATATACAGGAAATGTACTATAGAGATGCTCATTTTTAGAAGAGTATGCTATTAACTTACCATTCTAATCTGCAAGAATATTCCATGAATGACCTTGGTACATAGCCACACAGTGAGCAGCCAAAGCTGCTGAGCAGAAGTGTTGTGTTCCTTACCAGGGAGGAGCTGCCTCCTCCTTTGGTTAAGGGGGATACTAGGATGCAAACAAAACTAAAACTCAGTGACACCAAACCACTGAAAGATCAGAGTATGGACATTCAGGTCAGGGATTCTGGAAGACTTTTTAAGAGACATTTTGGAAAATGAAGCTTGAACAAGAAAATGCTATTAACATGTAAGGCAGTATCATGCAAAGTCAAAGATTTTGTCTCAGGCTAATGTCAGAGTAGCATTTTCTTCACCTCACTGCTGTCAAACCTCTCGTCTCCTGTCCCCCAAATTTTAACTCGAGAGAAAAAAAAAGAAGTTTTTCAATCAGGATAGGCACTGCTGCTGTAGGTCTCCAGCTGTGGCACTGCTGTGCTGTCCAGCTCTGGTCTCATTTCAGTCAGGCACAGTTCTGCCCCTCCTTATCCACCAAGGCTTTTTGCAGTCACTCAGTCTTGCCTATTCCTATGTTCCAGCCTCCCACTGCCTTAGGAGGTGTCTGGTAGGGACAGGTGCTTGCTTCTCTGTCTTTCAGCAGTATTCCCATCAAACATGATGGTCAGGGACTGGTAAGCTAGCTACCAGTTGTCTGCAATACACAGAGCTGCACCATGAGCCTGCAGACCTCTGTTCTCTGCCTGCCCTCACTGTGCTGCTGCTGTGTTAGGAGACCCTGTGTGTGGGCTGAGCCAGCACCTGAGGGCTCTGACACTGCAATCCTGGGGCAGCTCTCCCAGATGGTGTCACTGAGGTGGCCAACTGGAGCTGGACTGATGGATGTGCTTGTGAGAGCCCTACAGCTGATGGCAGCTGCTCACCCTTCTCTCTGGTTTCTCTACCCTTGATGTGCTTGGAGCAGCTGGTGGGGGTGCAGAGCGAACAGCTGCAGATTTGCCTCTCTTCCATTGTGACTGACTCAGGGTATACTCACCAGGAGGACTGGAAGCAGTGCATCTTGAGTGTCCTCTCATTTTCTTGCCTTTGCTTCTCTGATAGTCATCCTCACTGCTGCCAACATTCTCCTCTATCACCATTTTTTGGTATCCTGCTGATAAAAGAGGAAAAAAGAATTGCTGAGTCTCCAGGACACGATCTTATGGAAAAAAAAAAAAAAAAAAAAAA
>VZUA01077448.1:13429-26256 GCA_013401035.1 Horornis vulcanius | reverse complement strand
CAGATGATGAATTCAACTGGATATTTATTGCTGACTTTAATAAGGCATCTAGACCTAGCAAGGTAATCTTACTTATTACAGCATGTCATGTTACAACTTATCATCATAACACTGTAACAAAATGTCAGTGCTGATGGAATTTTAAGAACAGCTTTTTTATGGATGGAGTGGGTTCTTCCCTTGGAACTGGAATGTTGCCACCAAAAAAAAACTGGTGACAGGAGCAGTTTCTGTAGTACAAGGTCAAAAGTCTTTTTAGTGGCTTCTACAGAGCCCACTTCCCTCCTTATTCCCAACTACACACATTTACAAAAGAGGCAACATGACAGAGTTTCCTCATGTTGAATTTACCCTGTGGGCACATGTGTGCTTGAAAACTCAGTGCAAGCAGAAAGGGCTGCTGGGCAACACACTTGCTGTGCTCAATTAAACTTCTGCTTGATCTGAGGTATAAAATCCTTTGGTACTAAGACTTCAGTACAAACCGACAGAAGGAGCTTGCCACTCTGCTGTAAACACAACGACACATCTGGGACAGGCTCATGAAAGACACAGCTGGGGAATAACAACTATTTTTGCAGGATTCACTTGGTGGTTGGCATTTCTAGTTGTTATCTAAAACACTAGAACACTTTATTCACTTCTTTTCTCTAGTGATTTCTGAGCTTTTATGATTGTATGTTTCGTAGGTGAGAACAAAACCTGTTGTTAGATCAGCTCTGCAGTTCTTTCATTAAAATTACATGTGTCACTAGAAGAATTTACAACAGTTTCAAAAGATGATCCAAATCAAACAATGTTGTGTTGATATCAACCCCAGAAATGTGAGGAAGAAAAATCTAGAGAGGAAGCTAAAAATAAAAGGTATGTGACCAGGAGTAGGGGTATGAACATTAAAGAGCCAAATGCCAGGGCCTGGACTGATGCTGCTTTTGCTGTTGTTCCTACTGAAAAGTGCAAACAAGACAAAGCAAGAAATCCTCCAGAAAACTGCCGAGGTTTTGGGGAGCAGACACTGATGTGAAGCAATGGCAGCCTGGGTGCTTTAGCTGAGCTGTGGTGTCTGCCTGCGACAGATGATTCCTGTGCTCTGCACCTTTCCTTCAGGATAGCGGAGGATGGGAACCATGTGGCGATGGCGCCGGCTCAGTCAGCAAGCCCTCGCT
The DNA here is from genome assembly GCA_013401035.1 of Horornis vulcanius. NCBI lineage: Eukaryota > Metazoa > Chordata > Aves > Passeriformes > Scotocercidae > Horornis > Horornis vulcanius. Next base: position 25,090 of record VZUA01077448.1, on the reverse strand, counting down.
TCTTATGTGGCACATGGGTATGGGGAGCTTTGCTCTCCATCTCTTACAGCTGCTCCTCAAACGGCATCAAGCTCTGCATTGGATTCCTGCACGTGTTTACCCTTCAATGTACAGGGAAATTGAAAGCCTGGTAAAATGGTATTCCAGCCTTTGTGCAGAGCCTCAATCCCATGAAACATCTGCAATGCAGTTAGGATCTTTTCTTTCAGGCGGTGCTAAGAGGGAATGCAAAATCATCCCTGTCATCGTGGTGAGGAATAGAAGTGTTTTATAAACAATATTATGGCTCTCTAGCTCCTGCAGACAACAGCAGTATCCCCCCACTGGTGACCAAAAATTCTACCTATTTACATGAACTGAGAATAAGGCATGAGATTTTTAACTGTGGTAGAAAGCAATTCAGTTCTCAGAATGTAACCTTTCCACATATATTTAGAGACCTTTCTTTGTCATTATTTATACCGTGAAAGCTGTGATCACATAGGTCAAAAGAAACTAAGCCATCTAAATTTGTACAGAGGGAATGGTGCTGCTTCACAAGTATGTGAGTTTTTAGAGAGCTTTCTTTACCTCTGGAGATAGGAAATATGTCAGTGCTGAAAGAAAGTTAATCTGCAATAGCAGGATGGATTGTTCACTGTGTATGGTTGGGCATCCATAGACATTTATCCCAGCTGCAAAACTGTGTACATCTGAAATGTGCTTCAGTTTTAAGAGTAAATGACTTTTGAATCAAGCAATGCTGTTTTGTTTGTCCTTCCCTGCCAATATGATTGCTTTCTGCACTATATGCTTTTTTGCAAATGCTTGTCTCTATTTAGTTTAAATGCTTCAATTGACAACCTCCCTTTCCAGAAGATGTTTAGCTTCCAGTTTTATGAGGTTTTTTTGGGTTTTTTTTGTGGAATTTTCAAATCAGCATTGTTTTAACTTTGCTCTCTTGTAATGGCTACAGAAGCCACTACATTTAGAAGACACATTGGTGCTTGTAAATGTTGATCTCTATCCTTCACTGTTCAAAACTTCTTCAGTTACGAAGACTATTTTTTCCTGTTTGAAATGTTACCAGCAGTAGCCTGAAAAATGGTTTCTTTCACTCTCTGTGGACTTACACCCTGCCACATTGCTGATTTCATTTAAGGATTTTTTTTTTTGTAAGACTTGTTTCACACTCTACTTTTGAAAATGGTGCTGAAGAAAACAAAAAAGGCAAACAATTGTGCAGTAGGGAGAAAGTTACAGTAGTGTCATAATAGCATCAAAGTTGCTTCTCACCTTACGTGTTAATCTTCTCTTAATCTCTCGTTTTTCCTCCTGCTCCTCTTGCTCATTCCGGGCTGTAAAAGATTTACAAGGATCTCAGACTGTGGACTCATCAGGCATGCACAGTTTGCAACAAAACAAGCCTTTCCATCAGTAAGTATATTAATGTTTCAGGACTTCTCTGATGCACAGTATGTCCCTCTGGGGCTGGTGAATGTCCTCGATCCGTAGCTACCGCGCTTCTTCACACGCTTCATAAAACATCTACAGCTTCCTTCCTTTCCTTGTGTTGGCACCTCTTCATGTGTGTCACTTTCTAGAAGGGCTGGGCAGCAAGCCAGCTCTTCAAAAAATGTTATCTCCCTGCCCACAGGCCTGGCAGCCTCAGGGGGCTCAGCTATGATAGGGTGAAATTCTGCAAGGTCAATGGTTGGAAAAGAAACACATGCACTTTTTTCCCATCTGCAGAATGATTTCTTGCATCTACTTTTTGGAGATAATAGAAAAAAGCCCTTTGGAATAGAGGTGCCAGGCGAATTGTGCAACTTCCCATGGCACAAGCAGAGTTAAGGAGAGTGTGTCCTTCCATCATGAGCCTTCAAAGTATCACACTGGAGCATAAAAGCTCATCCTAGGTCAATTAACTTCCAGCATTAAGCCAAAAGATCACATGCTACAAGTTCTTACCAGGACATGCCTCAACTTTTCTCCCTCAAGAGCTCAATAACATTTGAGTACGCTAACTCCTCTTCAACTTAGGAGCAGGCTGTCATGCATTGTCTTTGCATTGACCTTTACCAAAAGTCACTAAAATCCCAGGTGTCCAGGTACTCAGCTTCTCGATCAGTTAGGATCTGTCTCCGCTGCTTTGCCAATAGCTGAAATGCTCTTTACTCCAATCGTGCTGGTACATAACAGGTGAGAGCAAACACAGCTCATCAGCTTTTCCAGTAAGTACTCTGTGCCCCTGCTGAGATCCAGGTTTTGCTCAGCTAGGACTAGCTCAGGCAGGAATAACTCTCTGCAGGGGACATGATGGACCTCAAAGGCCAGCTGAAGATAGGTGCCTTGATTTAAATCATTAAACTTTGGACTGCACTAAACTCTAGGGGGAATCCCATGCTCCCCTCTGCTGATCCTGCAGATGGAGGAGGCACTTCCTGCAGAGCAGCAGCGATAATCCACCAGCCATAGCTTCTTCAGCTGGCACAAGCCAGCACTCTCACTAGAAAACTGGAGCTTTCCCCACACAGAAATGAGGCCTAAGGTATGGAGACCACAGGAGCCTCTGAGCAGGTGAGGAGGGCTAGGCTGGAACCCAGGTTTCTTGCTGCTCAGGACAGTAGAGCTGACAGTGCTACCACAACTGCTCACTGACTTCAGCAGGACTGGGAAATCTCCTCCCAAGTGGACAAAGAACCTGTCAATGTTATGATGTTTCACACTACACTTCTGATCTTTAAGTACAATTTTACCAAAAATACTGCTTATATTTTCAGAAGGAAAGAAACCAGCAGGGGAGTCAAAAGAACACAAGACAGCAGGGAGTCACAACTGTCTTTTAAAGCAGTCACTGGAATACCTACACTGATAAATGTAATTTTCCTCTTTCAGGGGTTTCTGTCCCTACTGGGCTGGATACTCTTCTAGCAATTGATCCTCTAGCAAATTTTTTCTTCCCTTTGTGTCTCAAATTTGGAGGAGTTGGTGCCGCAAATGCCTGCTTTCAGACACAGCACAATAGAGAATCAACACAGAGTCAGGATAGAAGTGCAAGCAGCCAAGGAGTTATGCATAAAACTTAGTAATGGCTATTCATTTTTGTCCTCAGCATCTGATGTTTTTCTCTTCTCCTCACTCTCAGCCCAGCCACCCACTTTCAGAGACAGCCAGGCAGGCTTAAGGCTTCAGGCAGGTAAAAGCTGAAAAATAGGAATATATTCTCCTTAAAAACTAGGAAGTGACTTTGTTTTAGCTATTTCTTTGAAGTTAAGTCATGCCAATCTTGTGAAGCTACAGAACTGATGCTTTATTTTATTTTATGTGTTCAGAGATTCTGTTTCTCTAAACCTGTGTGTCAGGGTGAGTGGTTGGATGCAGGTGCAATCTTCACGCCTGATTTCTGTGTCAGTGTTAAATGTCCCCAAATACAGTTTAAGGCATTCAGAACCCACCCAACCATCATTTTTGTGAGGAATTTATGCAACCCTGAATGTGCCAGGCTGACAACTGGATTACTTTTATCCACCTGTGAAGTGGCACAGCGGTGGTGCATGGTTTTGGGATTGAGGCATCTTTCCTTATACACTTGGACAGCAAGTACAAATAACATTTTTCAAGCTGCAAAATGTTCTTTAGTCTTCAAACTAAACCTGCAGGCCTGGACTCCTCCCACTACATGCCTTTGACCTAAATATGAGTCAGTGAATGGGGTATACCTCAGTGAAGGACCCTACAAGAACTAGTTGTCGCTGCTCTGTTTCCTTGCTGTGGCTGCTGTGATTTCACTGTTGTTATCAGCAAGTAGCAGAACTTGGCAATGGATGCTTTGCCCTTGTAAAGATAACTCATAATTATTGCAGTAGCACAGACCTAGGAAGCATTCAATTCGTGTATAAAGACTGGCTGTCCAACCACACTTTGCCTCATTTTTCCCCATCAGCATGGGCAGTAATGCAGTTACACGTGTAATAGGAACATCATGGTACCAGACACGATATTTTCATCAGGGAGATTTCAGCCTTAACTGCAGAGAAAATCCTGTTTAGTCTACTTGAGAGCTTGGTAGGTTTTCTTTTGTGTCTGTGCGTGCTCTGAGCTGGGCTTTTGCAAATTGCTTGATCTGCTTCTGGAGAGAAATGACACTCTTTTTATTAGCACTTCCTAAGTCTCTCTTTCCCTATGCCCCATGATATGCTCCTTCTCAGAAGTCTAGAGGAATGACACAAAATGATGTACAAATCAGAAAATATTTATATTTGCTTGTTTAAGGGTGGAGCATGCTTTCTTTTTTTAACTATGTGACAATTTAATTTTTTTTTTTTTCCCTGCTGTGGTTTACCAAAAGTTGGAATGCCTTGGAAATACCACATTACTCTTTGCTGTAATTAGGAAGCTGTTTGTTGACCAAGACACACATGTTTTGGGGCAGATCTGTGCTAAACCAGGCAACAAAAATTCCACTTAGGAAATGCAATTTCTGGATTCAGGGTAATATTTTCAAACATCCATGTAATTTAAGAGCCTTTATTCAATTAAAAAAAAACAAACAACAAAACCCTGATGTTACTCAAGGGGTAATTCCTCTGAAATGTAAGACATCATTAAGGTGCTCTGTGACTCCTGGGCTTGGCAACGTGACCTTTAGGAATGTCTGCAAGGCACCCAGTGTTGGAGATGCTGCTCTCTGCTGATGCTGGTTCAAAGCGGGTGCCCAAGACTCCACCTCCCCCAGTGCCAGGGCAGTGTTTGCTGGTCACACACCAGCGCCAGGTGGTGCCTGACATGTGTTTGTTTATAGGTCCCAGGATGACAACACGAGCTGCCAGAGAATTTGGCCTCTGTCCCTCTGTGCCTGAGCCTGGCATCAGTCACGTCACAGGTCCCCTCTTCTCCTGCTGTTCTTCTATGCCCCTGTGATTCAATCACATCTGGATGTGCCAAATATTTCCCCAGGTTCTGCCCCTGACTTCCTCCAGCAGCCAGTCACTGGAGTTAGGTGTAGACAGTAGGAACACAGTTATTAAGAGAGCGCTGGTCCCAAACAAATGGCTTTGCCAGCAGCCTCAGGCTTGCCCATGCCACTCTGCTGCCCGCTCTTTTCTCCTCTTTGCATTGACAGTGGCCTTTCTCTTTCTCTTTCTGTCTGCCATGTGTAATAACATCAACAGATGAAAAGACCCTGCTGGGCATTAACACTATCATGAATTTGCTAAGAATTTGATTTTGAAGTATTTGAAAAATGAATTCTGCTGATTTTCAGAGAATTAATCCTCTGCTGCCACGTTTTTATGATTCTATACAATGCAGTTATTTGAACAAGAGAAGGTGAATTATGGACCTACCTAAGGGGACATTATGTATAAGGTACCATTCTGTAATACTTTTTTCTGTAGTAATTTTTTGAAAATTTTCCTGGAAATATGCATTTACTGACTTAAAAGGGGAAGAACTTGTTTCTTTTTTTTCTTTTTTCTGTTTCCAAAGTAACAATAACAATCACAATCAGCATAAACAGCTTTTTTTTTGTTTTTAATATTCAATACACTTCCATGAGAGTAAAGAAACTGTCATTTTCTTCCTGTTCATTCATAAGGTTACGAAAGTTGGACTCAGTCCAGCTTCCCTTGAAGTCAGTGGCAATGTATCTACTAACTTAACTTGGTTCAGGACTTCTGAATGGTATTTTGTCCCTTTAAAATATCACATGCTGAGGATCTACCAGCAAATTTTTGGCTGATTTAAAGAGAGAGTTTCAGGGGAACATTTCAGGGAAATAACCCTGAGTCACACTGGATTCTTTAAAAAATTGAATAAAGGCTCCAGCTAGCATAGATTGCCGTGAAGATTTTTAGGAAAGCTAATCAAACTATGCCCTAATGTCTTTACTGACTTACAACTGGATGCTCATCTGTATAAGTGCTGCATAAAGAAGGCTTTTCAGGATGACTGACTCCCTGTTTGGATTGTCATTCAACATCTGGGGGGTTTTCTTCAAAGTTTATTTACTCTTGTAAATTTACTGACTTTTATTTTAAAGAACTGTTTCTGCAGATCTAGATGTTGTTACAGATGTCCACGCTTATTTTCACTTATGATGCCCTTTATTATTTTTAATTATTATCAGTGATGCTTACAGAGAATAGTTGATGTTTATAAAAAACACCAAATGTATATGAACTCTAACCCAAATTAACTGGCTTCAGGTTAAATGTCAGCAGAATCAGGACTTACGTTTCAGTATGTTCCTCTGCTCCAATTCTTCAGCAGTCGGCCTCTGGCTCAGTCGTCTGCGAAAAAAGTCCAAGATCAGTTTTTGGACCATATCACATTCTCCTCAGTTCTCTGCCTTGAAGAGTTACTTTGGGGTGTGAAAGGCAGAACAGAAAACACTGACACTGCTCCATTATGTACTTGGTATGCCTGGACCATGCGTGACACACACCACGCTTCGCTTTCGCAGTTTCCTCTGTTTCCAACCCACGAAAGACAAAATACATTATGTCATCTTAGGCATGACTCTCCCACCCCTACCCCAGGCAGAGCTGCTGAAAGCTAAGCCACACAGATGTCTCCACTTAATTTCCTTCCCTCCATGCTGGCTTCCTGACTTGCACAAGTGTTTCTAGCTAGCATCTAGCTAAAACTCTCGCTGCCCTCTCGCCAGCCTCCTGACTGCGCCCCGTTTGTTCACACAGTGTTTGAACACACAGACACAGAAAAAACAAGGGACTGTTTGGCAGCACTGAGGGCAGAACAATAGCAATCCTCGTCCTCCTCATCACACTCACTTCCCTCCTCCTCCTCCTGTGGCTTTTATTAAATCCCATATTGGAGGATCAGTGTGACTTGCTAGTCAACCTGTACGTAATAGGGTCAACAATCTGATTACAAATGGGGGCTCTGTACATAGGAATGACCTGAATATTCAGAACACAGAGCGAGCACAAAAGGATCTTTGCAAAACAAAGTCAACCAGAGAGATGACATCAGAAGTCAGCACTGCTGGGCATCCTCATACTCTTATCCGAGTCAAAGGGAGTTTTGTCAATGATACCAAGGACATGACAGAGCCTCCTCTTCCTTCACACTTGTTCACCCAGAGATGTTTCCAACTTGAGGGCCCCAGTCTCTGTCAGCTGGACCAGTTTTCCTGTCAGTTACTGGGCATGGATAAGAAATGGTAAGAATGCTGTATGGCTTCATCTTCTGCAGTGAATGTTCCCTTGACCCTGGGCACAGCAGCTCCCTGAAATGGAGCTGGCACTGCAAGGCTGGACAAGAGATGTCTAATAATGGCTCCTCACCACACACGGGCTAAGCTGCTGGTGCACTCGCATCCCCAGCCTTCTCCAGAGCCAGGAGCTCATGTGTGTGACAGTTCAAGACCCCTGCCCCTCACACGGTGTGCAGGGCACAGGGCTGAACAAAGCACAAGCACTAGGTAGGAGCCCACCTCCTACACCAGCTGTTTGAAGGTGGAAGCTTTACAGGCACCTGATTTTATGGTCTGAAGATTTCCACCAGCAGAAGTGATACCAGCCATATGTGCTTCGGGGGCACTTTACACCATGAAAACAAAACAGCAGAACACAGCCCTATTTCAGTGTAGAGTTTGGATTCAGGAGCTTTGTCCTTTTCTCATGGAAGACTGAACCTTTATCTCACTAGAAAAGTGTTAAAAGGGACAGAAACTGATCCTTAATTCAGAAGTAAAGAATGCCTGCAAAGTACTTTGAAGACAGACAGTGCTATTCAAGTGTTTGCTTATTACCACTTTTAAGATATAGTAGTTGTTGCTAATGGGACTTAGGACTGTGAAGCAATTAAAACTACTTCATTTCTAGCATCACATGAGAACCAAAAAGAAAAAGTTGCCAGTTTTAGCCCCACCACATGTGTCCGCAGGAACTGTGTTATAAATGTTTCTAATCCCCCATGGCATGATGCTTTTCAAGAGGATGCATCAGAGGGATGCTCAGGATGAACTCTAGCCATCCAGCATGTGGATGGCTTCTACAGAAACAAACATCATAATAAAAGGAGAAAGAAAAAACCCGCCCCAGAAGTCCTCCCATTTCCAAGAAAACAGGGACTGAAGGACTCAGATAACTGTTCTGTCATGAGGACACACTAGGTCACTCTGTCACACTAGGACATTTCCAACAGAAGGCAGAAGTTTTATCTACCTATAGAAGTGATTTGTAAAAAGGATCACATCTTTCATGTGCTTACTAAGGTACCTGCCATGAAGTAGATGCATTTAAATTAAGCTTTCACTGCGTGTTACCATGTCATTGCTACCACACAAGAGGACAGAGATTTCCTCCAAGTATGCCCTTGTTATTTTATGGACCCTCTACTCCTGTGCTGTTCAGGACCTATAGACCATGAGATTCTTCCCCACACTGTCTGGTAGGGCCCCCAGTGAAAGCCAGCCAAGGTTGTCCATGTTTCCCATCAAGAGTCAAATTACTTTGTAGATCCCATTATCCACCCTTTTCAGTCTACAGAGTGCTCCTGCCTAAATGGTGACTGCCACTTTTAAGTGATGCACAGCAGAAAAAGCCATACCACTTTGGACAGATTCATTCATGGATTAAAAATCACTTCTGGAGTTTTATAATCCCAAGAATTTTTAATAATGTGACTTAAGCAGTAGGAAAAGCTAAGGCATTCTTTTAGTGGAACAAAATCTTAATTAGTCCTTACAGTGCAAGTAGTAAAGCAGCACTGGAAGATGAAGAAGGTCATGGATAGAAGCCATGGACGTTCCTGGCCTCCAGTACCAGTGTCTGCTTTCATCTCCATGAACTGCTGTTACATTCCCATTTCCATCATCCTTTGGGACTGACTGAGCCTGTTCCTATTCCTTCATTTTAAATCCCTCCTTGATAAGCTCTTCAAATAAACCCAGCCCCTTCTACAGCCCTTCCCTTCCCAGTTCTCCCAATTATCTCTTTTCATGGTCTCTTGGTCATTTAATTTAATTCCTTCTCATGCTGTTACAGTGACTTCTGCCCCCAAACTACTGGGGCTTTACAAACACCTCCATCAGCTCCTCAGAACAGGACCATTTTAGTTCCTGTTTCTTGCCACCTAATTTCTAGGCTTGCCAGATGTTGAACAGCTGTTAACATCTCTGTTAATCTTTGAAAATCTTCATACTAGTTACAGATAATGTAAAACAAGAAATGCAAGCAGCTCTTGCTTTATTACTATGGCTGCAAAGACACGTTTTTTTTCTTTCACACTAAATTACAGTACATCATCTCCAGCACACAGCTCTGACCTTGGCAAACATCAGTGGTGACAGCTCCCCTCTTCTGCCTTCCTTCCTGTCCTGCCCAGAATAAAAAGTTATTAATGAAGCCCACCTAGCTTGCAGAGGTTGATTTCAGTAGTTTGATTGCTGGCTTGCTGCTGTGCCTTATTTCATTCAACATCACAGGGGCTGCATGAGGCAGTCAGGAGGCCACAGGTCAGGAAAAAGGTGTCTCATTAGCAGCACAATCAGAATAAACGGGAGAAAATAGAGGTGAGGAAGGAACCTGGTGCCACAGCAAAGAATGGATCTGCTTGTGCAAACTGTAAGGATGGAGTGAGGTGTGTGGTGCTGCTGTTGATCAGAAAGGTAACTCCAGCTGTTCCATCAAACTGGGTGCAGGTGTCTAACCAAGGAACAGGGGAGACAGACCTTTACAAGTAACCACCTCTAACAGCACTTCCTGTAATTAAAATGTTCATGTGTGAACATGCCTGACCTTCCCTGTGCTATCTATACAGTTTTGCAGTAGCCTTCAGACATTCAAGAGGACAGGAAAGTTTTTTGTAATTAGTGCTTTACAATGTATTGCTTTGTTTATACTTCATAGGTTTTTGCAATATTGATTACAACAGTTCTGCAAATACACTGTGACAAAGGTTTTGCTACAAAGGAGACTTTCCTAAGATTTATGGTGACATAGGAAAAGCCTTGCTAGGATTTCACTGAAAAAAATCATACCCAAATGAGATTTTCAGTAAAAAGGAAAAAAATTGCTCACATTTACAAAGATAAACTTCACAGCAAACCAATTTTCTGAATTAATTCTCTGCATGATCAAATGCATCACACTCCTTATGCCAGCCAGTAAGAGCTGAGCAGTTCTTCATAAGGACAATGTATAGTGATATTTATTTTGTTGGGTGTTTTTTCTTTTTGTTTGTTTACTTGTTCTTTTTAATTTGCTCTGGGCTGGGCTGGTCACATTATGGCAAATAAGTAGAAGTTTGGGGCCAGAAGGGACAATCATGCAAAATCAATTGCTGTAGATCTAAAATATTGGCTGGTGTGGTTGTAATCTCCTCAGGGAGCAACAGGAAAGAAAGGCAGCATTTTCACTGATGGATGCTACTGTTTGGAGCCTCCCCAGCAAACCGAGAGCTCACAATGAAAAGTTTCTGCTCCCTGTATCAGTATTCTGCAGGAGCAATAAAAGGAAAAACACCTCCTTGGGCATGACAAAACACTTAAGTGAAGTACACAGTGATGCTCACCCTGCTCTGCAGTGTGGCCACTCCCTGAGAGCTCTCAGGGCAGCAGCCAACTCGTTGAGGGGTCTTAGCTCAGATTTTTGCAGCCCTTTTGTCTGGCAGCACTTTTGAAGCAAGATGCTCCTGGCTACCTCGGCTGTCCCTTATCAGGAGTCATGGATTTTTTCTCCTTGATCTCCTGTTTTGCAGTGGATGAGCTCCAAGAAGAAGCTGGTTCATGCCATCCAGCTTGTTGTTACGTGAACAGGATGATGTGGGATATGTGTAGCACGAACTCATGTAGAACTCATCTTTGCCTCTGTCCAGAGCACAAGAAAATTTAAGAGCCCAGTGTGGGGTCATATGCAAGTATAATGGCTGGATATAATACAGGGCTTGCTGGAAAATGATTCCCCACACACTTGCTGGGCTTATTAACTGTGAGTGTTTGCAGACACAAAAGGCAGAACTTAGCAGCTCTCCATTGCTTGAATGGTGACATCTGGTGTGTGGGACTCATGAACAGAACTGGTGGACATGACAGGGCACACAGTAGTATGGTGAGATGTCGAGAATATCCCCAAGGTTTCTCTGAGCCAAGTCATGCTCACACAGCTGTTCCTCATGACTTAACTCACCCTGATGTAAAATAACTTCTGAGCACAGTAGGGCATAACCTCTGGAACAACTCCTGAATTTATTCTATATGTGCAAATATCTTTAATCAGCTGCAACTGGGCTCATACTACCCTAGACATTGCTCTAACAGAGCAGTAAATCTGAGCTGGGTACATGAGAAGCCAGCTGCTACAAAGAACTACTTGTCTCATTGCTCTTTAGTTGACATAAATGAGCATGACTGAAGCCAGTAGAACTGCGCTGATTTACATCAGCAAAATAAGTCCACAGGAGGANAAACGGAAAAGAAAATCTTGTATTTGCTTCTACCAGTTAACTGTTAGCAGAGGGCAGGAATGAACTACCTCCTTTCCTTACATCACTGCACAATGAGCAAAAAAATCATTGTAAGCCTGGAGGTTCACTTTCTCTGAAGTGTCAGCCCAGATTTTGCCAGCCAGACTGTAGAGTCTACAGAGGACTACCATTCTCCTAAACAGGATTTATAAAATGGGATTAAATACAGTTTTATCAATGAGTGAATAA
>VZUA01077441.1:0-32377 GCA_013401035.1 Horornis vulcanius | reverse complement strand
CTTTAACGAGAAAAAGGAACCCAACTGTCTATTTTTGATGCATTTCTTATAAGAATGAGAAAAGGAACTACTGGAAAACAGTGTTTTAATGTGAATACTAGTCTTCCAATCCTCAGCTCCCTCTTTGATCATACAAGCTGGAAAGCAGCCTGTCTTAAGGTTTTCCAAAGGTTTTCCAAGGCAGAGGTGATCTATTTTCTAGGAAAGACCCCTAATGGGCTGGGTGCCTGAACTTGCTCTCCTTCACATAGACCTGGCAAACCCCTGGTAACACAGCCTGAGCTGTGTATCATTCTCTCTCAGCAGGAGTAGGCTGCTCAACACAGCGCCAGTTCACAGGGCTCTCCAGCGAGCCCCAAACCACAGAGGAGATGGATGGCAGAGAAAGTTTTGGACAGGAACATCTAAGGTGCTGGAATGAGCCCCTCTTTTATGGACCTGCTAACACCAGCACAGAGCCCAAAGCCAGAAAAGTGGGAGACAAGAATGGAGAAACAGATGGGAGCAATTTATCCTGGCTGTTCTCATGAACATTTTCCAGGGAAGAGTGATTAGTCTTATTAACTGATTAAGTGACTAATTAACTGATGAACTGAAATTATGGATAAAGGATCAAATGATTGCAAGGCAAGCATATTTGGAGTACTTTTCCAGGAAGCAACATATTTCACGTGCCTTTCATGAAAACCAGAGGCCAGGAGGGGAACTGTTTGCAGCAGCACCAGTGTGTGGGGTCAGCAGGACAGCACCAGAGGCACACAGAGCTGTGGGGCCTCAGCAGGACATGGGAGCTGCAGTGTCTGGTGTGAAGGGCAAAGCAAGGCAGACCTGCCCCCTCTCCTAGTAAATCTGACCTGAGACAGGCTGAGAAAGTTGGTTCTGTTCACCCTGGAGAAGAGAAGGTCTCATGGAAATCTCAGAGCAACCTTCCGGTATCTGAAGAGGGACTAGCAGGAAGGCAAAGGGACTCTTCACCAGGAACTGTACTGACAGGAAAAGGACTAATGCCTACAAACTGAAAGAGGGAAATTTAGGCTGGATATTAGGAGGAAATTATTTACTGTGAGGTTGACAAGAGACTTGAACAGGTTGCCCAGGGAAGTTGTGTATGCCGCAACCGTGGCATTGTTCAAGACCAGGTTTGATAAGGCTCTGGGCAACCTGGTCTAGTGGGAGATGTCCCTGCTGGGTGGTTGGGACTAGAGGATCTTTAAGGTTTCTTCCAACCATTAACACTCTATGATTCTAAATGTGGCAGAAAATCTCCCCTGCTTAAGACTGGATTTTTTTTTTCATAGAACTCTTCTTCTCCTTGCTAAGAAAATGGAAGGTTAGATCCATGCCCGGGGGAACATTTATCCCGCACCAGCCACTGCCTATGCATGCTGCCTCCTCCAACCCACACCTATATCCAATTGTGCCACCAGAAAAAGGAAATTTGATGTGCTGACACCAAGCTGCACATGATCTGCCATCTCTGGTAGACAGCAGCAGCACAAAATTCTTATGCATTCACCTCACTCAGGCTTGGGAGGGAAAGGAAACTGGAAAGCATGGTATTTTGTTTTATCAGTCTATTTCTCTTCATTCATTCCTAAGTCTATTTCTCTTTTCAGAACTTCTTCCTCTTTTCCTCACCATCTCCTAAGCTGTGAGTCCCTCTGAGCCCATAGGGCCCATTGTCCAGCTTTGGGGGAACGAGGGACAGGCACTGTGGAGGTCACTTAGAGCTGGGATCCCACGGAGCCACTGCAAGCGACCAGCGAGGCACTTCCAGCACTAATGATGTTTGTCTCCAAAAAGGCTGTTTAGGTGAGACAGTTACAAATTGCATTTTATAAACTGTATTTCTATAAGTGGATTTTTTTTTGCTAGCGGGAAGAGGCACTTTAATAATCCCACTTCTGATTAATGGCAGGGTGTCTTGTCAAAGCAAAGACCGCTGCAGACTCGGTTCTTTCTCGAGGAGGAATCACAAGTGGAAAATAAAGGAGAAAATGCACAACCTCTCTGCCTGGAAAATATTGATCTAGACTCTTCCTAGGTAAAAGATAATCAGTAAAATTCTCTAAAGAGTTTTTCAGCCTGTGAGCTGAAGAGATTTGTACACTAGATCCTGCACTTTTTAGGGGTGGAGAAAATTTCAATCACTCTGGCATGAGAACATTTCGGATTTAATGATTTATTGCCCTCACTCCCTGAGAAGAAATACTACCCCAATTACAAAGACAGGGACCCAAGGCACTGCTCTATTAAATCACTGGTTCATGGTCTTCTAGAGAGGCTGTAGGGCTGAATTCAACTTCCAGCCCTAGGTCTGCCCTCCTGCAGGTCCAGGGAAGCCATCAGGGACGATGAGAAAGCTTGAATATCACACTGTGAACACAGCAAGGGCAACTGCAATTCCCCTTCTTCACACATCTTTAACTCTCAAAGTCAAGTGGTTTTTGTAACACCCTGTAAAAACAAAAAGTTGGTTGAATGATCATACAACTACAGCCTGTAAAGTACCTGATTTTCCACAGAATCATTGTGGAATTTGGAATATATTTTTGTTTTTAGAAGCTGTGTGTGTAAGAAAATGAAGAGGGACACCATTAAGTCATGTTTCCTGTCCTAGCATGTGACTGTACTGACATATTTCTTGTCCAGAGTCCTGTAAGTCTGTTCTCTATCAAAGTCATCTCTTAACCTCGATCTCTGTTTTTATCTGGGGAAACAGGAATTTACCAACCAGGCATCACAGTAAATCCATCACTGTAAAGCAAACTTTACCAGATGGAAACTGCGCATTAATAGTTGAAATTGTATTTGACTAAGCTGAGGATCAGTATTCTTCCAATACATGATTTGTAAAGTAAGTTGAACTCAAGCTTTTCTAAAGGGGAAAAAAAAAAAAAAACCACACCAAAAAAACCACAAGTCACTGACACCAAAATCATTCCCAATAGGTATTTGCCTACCATAGGACTGAATACTTCTGCCAAGAGAAGTTCCACAGTTCCAGGAAGTTTAGCCATCATTAGCATTGGAGATGTTTCCAACCTCACTACTGTCTGAGCTGCTGTGCTCTGCTGAGCCTTCAGCACACACAGAAAACCAAGTTTTCTTCCTCTTTATGACATCTGAGTACAAAGTGAATGGGTTTTGTCACACGTCACCCCCAGCTTTTACACTTAAAAGCCAGACTCAAGCATTTTAATCAAAGGGGAAATTTACACTATCCTTAACATCACTCCCCTTCCACTCCCGCATATTTTTCCTTATTAAGTGGTGATTAAGCAGTAATGAAATTTCTGTAAATTAGTGTTGTCCCAAAATAGGTTCTTTCATCCAGTCTGCAAGAGGCCAATCCACACACATAATCCAGGTATTTGAGTCATTTACAGTTTTGCATAGAAAAGGGTGCTGGATGACAAATCCAAAAAGCCAGCAGAACAACTACCAAAACTTATCATTCTATATGTTTTGGCAAACAAAGGCATTAATGACCCTTGGCTACAAGTTACCTAGTTCTCTTTTTAATTAGTCTTCTGTCTTCTATTAGTTATTGAATTACCCTCTGCTCATGCTAATTGGTCTGCATGCTCAGTCTTTCTCTCCTTTTGAGTCGGTGGTTTCTTGGGTCAGTGGCCATGATCTCCCCCTGCTAAATTATCTTTAACCCAGTTGCTGAGCTGTCTTTATTAGTTTCTTCCTTATCTTGGGGGTTTTCTCAAATGTCTTTGTGGCCTGTAAATTCTGCATTCTTTGCGTCCACTATCTGTGATACATCCTTCTTCCCAAGCTTCGTTAACCTCCCCTGAGGTCGCTGAAAAACGCTGATCCCTAAACCTTAACAAGGCAGTTCTACTGTCAAGTAATTTGTCTTTTTTAACATCTCGACATCACTTGGAGCTTGTTTGTTAGCTACTGCTTCAGAGATTAAACTTCTTTTCTTGTTGATCAGAGTTGAAACTACACAAAGATCAAACATCAAAGAACTTCTTTTATTCAGAAAAAATTAAGTTGGCATTTTGTGACAACGCTGCCGCTTTACGGCAGCCGCACTCGTTGATCGCTTTACGGGGTGGTTGGAGGTTTTCTGCTTTTACGACAGGGCGCTGCCGTCGCGCGACGCTGACGCGAAAGGGCGCGCCGGGCCTGCGCGCGGCCCTTTCCCCGCCCGCCGCCGCCGGTGCCGCTGCAGCCGCTCCCGGATCCCCCGCCGGATCCGCCGCCATCGGGGCCGCGTCGAGGCCGCGCAGGTGAGGGAGGTGCTGGGGTCACCCCGGAGCCGCTCGCCTGCCGCGCCGGCACCTCCCGCGCGTACCGAGACCCCCGGGCCCCACCCTGCCGGTTCCGGTGGGGCCGCGTCCCCGCCCCTCCCCGGCACACACAACACCCACAGCGACCCTTTCTTCCCCCCCTGGGCCTGGTTGGCTGAGGCACCTTCCCTTCACGGTGACCTGTGCCGAAGCAAGGCCTCAGGTCTCGGTGCCACACCGTGCGGCAGCTGAGGGTTTGAGGTGGTTTTTTTTTGTTTGTTTTTCATTTTTTCACCTTCAGAAAATTAAAAAATGGCGAAGTTTGTGGCACCCGTGATCCAGGACAACCCCTCCGGCTGGGGCCCGTGTGCTGTGCCCGAGCAGTTCAAGGACATGCCCTACCAGCCCTTCAGCAAAGGAGACCGCCTGGGCAAGGTACCTGTGCCGTGCTGGGCCGTGAGCTCTGGGTGCCTTTTGGGGCCCTCCTTCACGCTGCCTCCGGTGTTCGATGCTTTTGTTAACCCTGACTGCTTATCTGGCACCCTTGGCAGTGCATCCTAACACACTGAACACCTAGCAGGGTTGGCAGGCAGAGATGGGAGTCAAAAGGATTAGACGTGGAGCATATGTCAGTGTTTGTTTCTGCTGCTGGGAGTTCTGCGTGTGCAGAGTTAGAGGTGTGGGGCGGAATGTCGTGTTAATACTTACTTTTGACTCTTTGTGCTCATTCTTAGGTGGCCGATTGGACAGGAGCCACGTATCAGGATAAAAGATACACAAGTACGTGTGGTCTGCTGGCTGTTCCTGGGCTTTATTTTCTGCAAAATTTTCTTCCAAGCGTTGTTCCTGCTTTCGTGTCTCACACCCACCCTGTAATTACCTGCACACCTCATCAGGACAGGCAGCTTACTTTAGGAAGCGTGCTTTGCCCTTGGGAGAGCTCTGTAGGGCTCTCCCTGTCCTTGGGGCTTTGGGGTTTGTACTGCCTTATTACCCAGGCTTATAAGAGAGGTTTGGAGGGGGAGAAGACACGCAGGTGGAAGGCAGGAGTCCCAGTTTAGACATCAGACCTAAGTGGAGGGAACCGGTGGAGAGAAAGGGGCAAAGCATCAGGGTGTTTTCTTAGAACCTTGGTACTGAGATACTTTGTTTTATTTCCAGACAAATACTCATCACAGTTTGGTGGTGGAAGCCAATATGCCTATTTCCACGAGGAGGATGAGACCAGCTTCCAACTGGTGGACACGGCCCGGACACAGAAGACAGCGTACCAGAGGAACCGCATGAGGTTTGCACAGGTAACGGGTTCTCAAAGGCAGGATCAGAGGGGAGCTTTGGCAGCAAAGGATTCTTTCCCAGTTAAAATGCCTTTGTTTTTCTTTCCATCCTTGCTGCAGAGGAACCTTCGGAGAGACAAGGACCGTCGGAACATGCTGCAGTTCAGCATGCAGACGCTGCCAAAGAGTGCCAAGCAGAAGGAGAGGTGAGGCTGCAGAGACGAGCATACTGAGCTCAGGTTGGAGAGTGTGAACATATTGTTGGTGAATTTGCAAACTTAAAGTAACAGAATCTGCTGGAGCAAAGAGTCAGCAAAGAATTTCAGGATGTTTCGAGTCCAGTGTTCTGCTGGTGTCAGTAGTACTTAAAAGCATGGATTTCAAATAGCTGCCTAATAATTTTGAAGAACTTTTAATTGTATTTAGAAAGTAAAGGTGGCATTCTAAACAGAGAATATCCTTTCTGAAAACTGCATTTCAGTCTTCAGGTGAAACTGTGTAAAGAGCTGCTCAGAGCAAAGAACAGACTTTTTAATGCTTCAGGCATCTTGATCAACAGATGGCTTAACAAATGTTTCAGCAGCTTGATGCCTGAAAGCACTGCTCCTCTGGTAATAGTTTGGAAGTGGAGGAATGGTTGTGGCATATAGAAATCAAGAACTTCTCTTCATGGCTTTTCTCACATTTGTCATTTTAGAGATCGGTTGCGCCTACAAAAGAAGTTTCAGAAGCAGTTTGGAGTGAGACAGAAATGGGACCAGAAATCACAGGTAGACAAACTGATGAGCATTGTGCCCCCTCTGATGGTTAGGTTTCTCTGGCTGCACTCATGGGGCAGGTCCTCTTGCACAAATCCTAATGTGTCTCCATTTCTCTCTGTACCTGTCCCGCCTCTGGCCGCGCAGCAGAAGCCTCGTGACTCCTCTGTTGAGGTTCGCAGCGATTGGGAGGTGAAGGAGGAGATGGATTTCCCTCGGCTGATGAAAATGCGCTATCTGGAGGTGTCAGAGCCGCAGGACATGTGAGTTCCTCAAACAACCCTTTGCTTGCTCCTTGAAGTGACTGGATTTTTGGAAAGCAGGAGCTCATGGGTCTCCTGCCTGGTCCCAGTGTTCTTACTGAGGTACCAAAACCAGGGGGAGGTAATGGAAGAACACCAGCAGGCCCTGTGTGGTTCATGGGTGATGTTACCTGTAAGAGGGATATCCAGATGGTCCTCTTACCTTTGCAGAGAGTGCTGTGGAGCCCTAGAGTACTATGACAAGGCCTTCGACCGCATTACAACAAGGAACGAGAAGCTCCTGAGAAGCATTAAGCGCATCTTCCATACTGTCACCACTACGGATGACCCAGTTATCCGAAAGGTATCTATCTACCAGTTTGTAAAACTCAGTGTGTGCTGTTGTTGGAGACCAGCTATCACCATCAGACTAAAGGGCAAAAGCAAGAAGCATTAGCTGGTACCAATATTTTTCTTGGGTGGAAGAGAGGGCTACGTTAATGCAGAGTTAGGAACACTGACCAAGGAAAAGCTATAATTCTGGAAGGGCAGGCAGACCAGTACTTGAGCTATGTTGGGACAAAAACTTGTGTTAGAGACCTGATCCTTGGGGCCTTGCTTTTGGAGCTGAAGAAGTGTTCTTCTTTCTCTCGTGTGACCTGACTGGCAATAAAAACCGACGTATTTTCCAACAGAAATAACATTTTGTAGTAGTTTCTTACTTTCTCCTTGTGTGGGTGAGGGTTGGCCAGGATTGCTGGGTAGTACCTTACGCTTTGTCTGGCAGTCAATGTGGTGCTTACAAGTTCAGCTTTCTCAGTCAGAACAGAGGAAGAAATCAGTGAGCTGGTTTGCTAGCACTTCTCGTCCCGCCTAGAGAAAGGAGTATCTGTTCTTACTGCTGAAACAGTTTTCTCCTCCTCCTCTATTCACAGCTGGCCAAGACACAAGGGAATGTGTTTGCAACGGATGCTATCCTGGCCACACTAATGAGCTGCACTCGTTCTGTCTACTCCTGGGACATCATTGTCCAGAGAGTTGGATCCAAGCTTTTCTTTGACAAGAGGGACAACTCAGATTTTGGTGAGGAAAAGTCCTGAAAGGAATTTCTGTTAAAGTTTCTAAAGGGTCTGATTTTCTTCATGCTTATTTGGGTGTCCATACTGAGTCACCTGAACAAGCTGATAACTGCAGTACATGTGATAGCTGTGTGGGGAACTTCAGTATTGTTCTGCTCTGATGTGGAGCTAGAAACTCACTAAAGCTGACATACTCACTCCCCCAGGTATAACCACTTCTATCTGGTTTTCTCCCCAGACCTCCTGACAGTGAGTGAAACAGCCAATGAACCACCACAGGAAGAGGGCAACTCCTTTAATTCTCCACGCAACCTGGCCATGGAAGCTACCTATATCAATCATAACTTCTCCCAGCAGTGCCTGAGAATGGTAAGGTGGAACAGTGATGAGTAGTGGGGGTCTGTGTTTCAGAGAGTCTCAAGAAGAGAACCCTCATTAAGGCTGCTTTATTACAACACAGAAGCATTTTAATTGACAGTTGTGTTATACTAGTGGTCTTTCAGTTTTGAAAGAGGTGGGATTATTTCTGGTGAGCAGTGAGACTTGGTTTTAGAAAGGTTTTCACCTTGATTTCACTGAGAAGTCATCCTACTCCCATTGGTGATGCAGCTAGGCTCCTTATTACACTTAGTGAAGCCTAAGTGCAAGTACAAATACTGCTTATAGTGCTGTGACTAATGTGGGCATGAGGCTTTCATCAGCTGTCTTAATGTTTTGGTGTGTCTCTACATAAGGGAATCAGCTACTGTTGCTGTAAAAGAATATTTTTTCAATAGAGGAATGCTGTCCCCTGAAATGCTATGCTGTTTTCGTCTGCAGGGAAAGGAGAAATACAAGTTTCCCAACCCAAACCCCTTTGTGGAGGATGACATGGATAAAAATGAAGTAGCTTCTGTTGCATACAGGTAAGCTGGTATTTCTGATGCCCATATTTGGCAAGGGGGCAGGATGTCAGTGTGATATGGAGGCAAACCAGGTTGAGAGTGTTATTGATAGAAGCTTTACTTTGAAAGAGTTTCATGGATGGCCTCACAGTGACAAGATAGAGGAGAAATGGACTTTGCTGAATGCTTGCATGAATCTGGAAGAGAACAAAGGTCAGAAATAACCAGCTGGATTGTTTATTGGCAGATACCGAAGGTGGAAGCTGGGAGATGATATAGACCTTATTGTCCGCTGTGAACACGATGGAGTGATGACAGGAGCTAATGGAGAAGTGTCATTCATCAACATCAAAACACTGAACGAGTGGGATTCAAGGGTGAGGAAGAACAGGATCCCCAAGCTAGCTCTAACTGCTTCACTGCTGCCTGACATGCCAGGTACAGCAGGGAAGATGAGACAAATATTTGGCGGTGTCCCCCGGGTGTTATATTCCACTAAGGAGTATAACTTTGGTGGACAAGCAGTGCTGATGGCATTCTCCCCTAAATGTGAGGTAGCTGGCTTGAACCCTCTTGTCCCTGGGTGTTCAGCACAGTAGCCAGTCTGTTCTTATGGTTCTTTTTAGAATTATTCCCTCCCAAACTGCCCTTTCTAACCAGTGCCACAAATGTTGAGCAATCTCAGCAATCCCATTTCTCCCTTCCTGGTGCAAGAGCTTTCCCTGTAGGCTGCAGTTCAGATTCCCTCATGTGGTGCCATTGGGTAGACAGCTTCCCTGTGTGATGACAAGATGGTTGAAGAGATGGCTGCTGCTGGCTTGTCAGGCTGACCCTGGTTCTAATTCTCCTCTCAGTATTGCAATGGGGTGGACTGGCGCCAGAAGCTGGACTCTCAGAGAGGGGCTGTCATTGCCACAGAGCTGAAGAACAACAGCTACAAGTTGGCCCGCTGGACATGCTGTGCGCTGCTGGCTGGATCAGAGTATCTTAAACTCGGGTAAGGGGGGATGGTTCACACCAAATATCTTGAAGGTGCATTTTCCATTATTAAACTTAGTATATGTCTGAGTGAAGCATTTACAGAATGAGGAATCCTAGAACCACCCAGTGTTTGAGTGCTCACGAAAGGAAAGCTTGTGGTGAGTGCACCAGCCCTGGTTTAAGCTGCTTCCCCTCAGCATCCAGCTGTGATTGACCCCCACCGTGCATGAGGGACAGGTGGCCTGTGTGGGCTCTCAGCCTCTTTGCTATGGTCACCAGCAAGGGAAATAAATACAGTGATTGTGGTGCCTGTCAGGAATGTGAGATCCTTAGTGCCCTGTTACTGAGAAAATAGGTGGTGGGTGGACATACGCCACGGCGTTTTTTAAACCGTCAGCTTAAAATCAGTTGGCTACTGTAGGTAATGAACAAGAGGCTTTTGCTGAATAATTTCTAGTGGCTCTGCAACCTTCAGTTCCATCTGCAGTCAGGGAACTGATACTTTTCCATCTTTTTCATTCCAAACTCCCAGCTAATCGATATGCTGTTGCCTAATTTTATCTCTGGGGCTGATTCTTTATCTTTAGTACCTCTCCATCCGATTTAAGGATTTCCAGGTGCATTACAAATTGATACATTGTAGCCAGATCCTCTTAGCTTTCAGTGTTGTAGTATTAGGATTTTTCAGCCAAGAAAACAAAAATAAGATGATCATACTGCTTTTCTTGCTGGTGTTCTGCTGTCTGGGCTTAATCTCCTGATAAACCCTCTGGTTGCTTCTTGCCCCCCCAGGTATGTATCCCGTTATCACGTGAAGGATTCTGCCCGCCACGTGATCCTGGGTACGCAGCAGTTCAAGCCAAATGAATTTGCCAGCCAGATTAATCTTAGCATAGAGAATGCCTGGGGCATCCTGCGATGCGTCATTGACATCTGCATGAAGCTCGATGAGGGGAAGTACCTCATCCTCAAGGACCCCAACAAGCAGGTGATCCGCATCTACAGTTTGCCTGATGGCACCTTCAGCTCTGATGAAGATGAGGAGGATGAGGAGGAAGAAGAGGAAGAGGAAGGTTTGTAGCATACTTGGTGCTTTATCCTTTTAAGTGATGTATGATGAAGACCAGAGCTAAAGGGTCAGATCTGACCCATGCAATGGCAGGAGAGATACGAGGCTGGAGAATGTGTGGTCCCGAGGATGGGACTCAGTTGAAGAGGTGTGGAGTACTCAGCTGCAAGAAAGAGGTGATTAGGAAATGCAGATGTTGTGCTTCTGTACAGATACTTGAGGAGGACTGATTTTAGCAGGGGTGTGGGGGGCATGTCCCAGATCGAGGACACTGACTGGGAAAACAAAGCCTGCCAAGGAGCCCTTCATTCAGCAGCCCGAAGGGCTGCAGGAGTGGGTGGATGCTAATTTCTGTTGGTACTGGCATACTTTTTGACTGCAGTTTTAGAAATGGCAGTGACTATAAGGTAACATATTTAAAACACATGATGACAGAGTGCAATTGAGGGAACATGCTTTCTCAAGTGACTCTTGAAGCTGAGCAATCGCTGGCTGTTAGGATGGGAGTTTCAGAGGATCAGTGGTTCCCAGTGGACAACTGCTGCCTTCCCTTTGCTGCCTAAAACGTCACGTGAGATTGGTGTGTGCTCTGTTGACAGTAGGAAACCATTTATCCTAGAGCTCTTGCTTCTGTGATAGGAAAAATATCTCCCAGCTTGTTTTCAGGCTGTAAGCTTAGCCTGGCTACTCCGGATTTTATTATGGAAATGTTTGTTAGGTTGCTTTTTAATTTGTTCAGGAATGTAAATTGTGTCATTCCAAAAGTGTGTGTGGTCTTTACTGATGGGTAGGTTTATTGGAAACCTGGGGGGAGGCGAGGAGACAGTTGGAGGTGGGATAATCTCCCAAAGCGGCAGCCTTGATTTTTTGTGTTCTTGTGGTATTTCCTTGACAGCGAGGGTTTCATTTTGGGGTTTGGTTGTTTTTCTTTCCCCAACTGCCTTCATTTCTATTTCTCGTCTTTTTTTCAGAGGAAGAGAGCTAAACCCTGCAACCAGCACCGAGAGGCTGCAGTGCCCAGGCAGCCCCTGTCCCGGGGGGTGGGCGGGGTAGGCTGGGGCTGTATCTTCGCCCCGGCTGTGCTGCACATGGATCGTAAACCCGGAGAAAGCGGAATAAAGTTAATTTTGCTGAGTACCGGCGCTGTTTGTGTGCGTGTGCCTGCTCGGGTGCCCCTCGCGGTCACGGCTCCGTCCCGCGCCTGCCCCTTTAAGCGCCGCCCGCCCCCGGACACGTGGTGCGCGCGCCGCCATGGTGCCGGCGGCGGGAAGCGGCGGTGGCGGTGTCACGTGATGCGGGGAGCGCACCGCCCCCCCTCGCTTGCCCCCGCTGCGAGCGGGAGGCAGGGCCGTGCCCGCCCCGCCCTGCCCGGGCAGCGCGGGAAGGAGGGGGGGAGCGGAGCGGGAAGAGTCCGGAGCGGGAGGAGCGGCGCGGCGGAAACTCGATGGTGCAGGTGCGGCCTCGGGCGGGACGGGTCTGGCCGGCCCGCGGCGGCCCCGCGCGTCACGTGCGCCGCGCCTCGTACTCCGTTTGGCGGGGGCGGGGGCAGCGGGGCCGGGACCGTATTGGCGGGGGAGCGAGGGCAGCGCGGGGCACTCTATCTGCCATTGGCTGGGGGACTTGCGCCGCCCGTCCCCATTGGCTGATTGGGCGCAGGGCCGCTCGCGACCAGTAGTCTACGGGTTCTGCCCCACCTTGTCACCTGTGTGCTGTGGGCGGGGGGGAGGGTACTGTCAGCCCATTGCCTGGAAGGCCCGGGACCCCTGCTGCTATTGGCTGGCAGGGAGCAGGGCCCCGCCCCAACACCCCACTGTGTGGGGGCGTCATGGCGGCCCGGTGTTGCTGGCGGCAGGCGAGGACTGGTGGAGTCAGGGGTCTCTTGTGGGGAGGCTGTAGCCTCTGGGGTGACGCCTCCCGGTCTTCTTCCCTTCAGGGCCGGCTGCGCCAGCTCTGCCATGGCCCCAGTCTGCCGGATGCTCCTGGGACTGGCCCTGTACACCGGCAGCCTGTGCGTGGTGAGTGGTGCCACGTTCCTCTACCATGACTACTGCGTCATCGGGGCTGGCCCCGCGGGCTTGCAGGCTGCCTATTTCCTCCAACAAGCCGGCCGGGACTACATCATCTTTGAGCGGAGCCATGCTCCCGGCAGTTTCTTTGCGCTCTACCCTCGGCACCGCAAACTTATCAGCATCAACAAGCAGTACACAGGCAAGTCCAACAGCGAGTTCAACCTCCGCCACGACTGGAATTCACTCCTCAGCCATGACCGACGGCTGCTTTTCCGACGGTACTCTCGCGACTTCTTCCCCAACGCTGACACGATGGTGCGTTACCTGGAGGACTTTGCTTCTCTGCTGAAGCTGCAGGTTCAGTACAACACGGCCATCATCCATGTGACACTGGAGAAGAATGAGCAGGCCTGGAACGGCCATTACTTTCTCCTGACCGACCAGGACAAGAAGAACTACAAGTGCAGGTAATGGGCAAACCAGGGGCTTGACATGCAGCTCAGAGCTTTGCCCTGTTGAGGCATGAGTATCTCCAAGGATGGAGGTTTCACAGCCTCTTAGAGCCTTAATCATCATCATCAGAGACAGAAAACATTTTTTAGGGATTGGCAGGTGGAGGGGTGGAATAACTGCTCCTGGGAAAGTATTGCCTTTCATGAGCAGTGTTTTGCTTTGGGCAGCTGAGGAGTTTGGGAGGGCAAACATAAATTGTCTGTGATGGCCATCACTGCAGGGTCTGTCCTTGATAGGTATGCTTGAAATCACTTTCGTTTTATGGCTAGGTAATTGCTGTCTGTGAAAAAAGTGAGTTAAGTAGTCAGTTGTAACTGAGTAACTCACAGCTAACACTGCCTTTATTACAAACCGGATTAAGTCAGTGCGGTGACATCTCGATACTGTTTTCCCACATGTGCTCAGGGATGTGTGCCAGACAAGTGAAGCCCTTGTTTGGCACAGAGCTGGAACAGTGGGGAAGCAGAGGGAAGTGGGACTTTTTTGGGGAAGAGGCAAGGACTGTGAGAAGTAACCCTCAAGGTTGCTGGTTGCTGAATTCCCCTTCCACTCGCCCTGTTTACGTGTGTGTATCTTGCATTACCACTGAGCTTCGTTCCTAAAAACCTCGAAGTTACTCGTGTGAACATACGGAGTATATTTCTCACCTCTCCTGAGAACCTTAGCTCTACAACAGCAGGTTGTGCTGGCTGTCACTTGACAGTGTGCTGCTGGCAGGCTCCTAGGGGACAGAAGGCAATCCCGGACACCTACGTACCGTGAGCGAGTTGCTCTCAGGACGCTATGTAAGCAAGGCTGGGACAGCAGGCAGTGCTGCTTCTCTCAGCTGCTTGGTGTTTCCATCTAAGTCACAAAACCTTCCTCAAGAACCAAGTAAAAGCTCTTATGGAGTATTATAAAAAGATCACTGTAGTTATTTTTGGTGTTAACAATTAGTGATGTTGCTAACATGTTTTTATGACTTGGAGTTACATTTCAAAATATCGTAACTATTTCTTGTCTGTCTTAAAAATGACTTCTGCTCCGCCAAATGTCAACTCAAATTTTAAATCAAAGTAATTTTTATGCAACATATAATCAAGCTGTCAAGCTATATTACATATACTGCCAATGAGTTCATATGATTAGAGGTTGCATTCATGAACAGGCGAGGGAGATGCATACATACAGTACCCACACGGACTATTGCTATATATAACAGTGTTCCTAGTTGTCCTGAGGATAGGGAAGAGAGGAGCAGGTCATTAGTTGAAGCTAGGTAGAGATTTTTTTTGAAACTATGGCCTGGCCAGCTGGTCCTGTGGGGGTCACATTGCAACCACCTTCCACAGTGGGAGGAGGAAGGAGTGAGGAGATGCAGCTCCTTTCCAGAAATTCCTGTATTTCCTAGTGCTATCCCTGTTTTTGCAGCTCTTTGTTGGTTGCTGCTGGGACATGGGTTCCCAATGTGGTAAACTTTCCTGGCTCAGAGTATGTTGAGGGTTACGAGACTGTGTCCATCAACCCGGACGACTTCACTGGCCAAACTGTGTTGATCTTGGGCCGAGGGAACTCGGCCTTTGAGACAGCAGAGAACATCTTGGGTGTCACGAATTTCATCCACATGGTGAGCCGGTCCCGCGTGCGCCTCTCGTGGGCCACCCACTACGTCGGGGATTTGAGGTAAGAAACCACTTCTATGGCTGTTTCTAACACAGCTGGAATACAAACAAGGAGAATCACTTCTCTCTCAGGTGACAGGCTGGACTGGTGCTGTGGTCATGGGGGCCATAGGGGAAATATGGAGCCTTGGTTTAAAGCAATCCAGGCTGCAGTTGCTGAACACAGAGGCTTGGTGAGAGCTTTTTATGATCTGTGTAAAATAGAAACATGTCGACTTGGAAACTGTAATCTTTAAAATCTACTGGCTCTCAAGTTATTCCCTTGTTTCCAGTCACAGAGGAAAGTTAAGAGGTTGGCTACATCCTGCAAGAACAGCGAGGCTATTTTACCTGTGCTGTTCCTGTGAGCCCTGAGGCTGTGGGGATAACCTTTACACTAAAGAGGAGTTGGGACACCTGATAAATGATCCCATTTTCAGCAGCTAGGACAGAACCTCCCTTCTTTACATTTTTGTATTTCCCACAGAGCAATTAACAACGGCCTGCTGGACACCTACCAGCTGAAATCTCTGGATGGGCTTCTGGAGGGTGACCTGGAAGATCTGGCTATTGTTAAGGACAAAAAGGGAAAGCTGCACATCACACTGCGGTTCTACTTGGAGAACAGGAACATCAGCGCAGGCATCGACTCCATCACCCTCCCTCAGGATGAGCTGGACAATTTTGCCACCCGTGCACCTTACGACCGTGTCATCCGCTGCCTGGGCTGGAAGTTTGACTTCTCTATCTATAATAGGTGAGGGGGAACCAGGATCTCCATGAAAGAAGGTATTTAGGCTGAAGGGCCTGAGTAGGGAGGAAGGGGAAGAGCAGGGCTTCTCCTGGCAGCATTGTTTGGACATCCATGTGCTCTGAGCTGCTTGGTGCTTTGTTTATCCTGCAGGTAAGAGTGTATCCCAGTGGGAATGTGTGTCACTGCCCTCTGACTGATGGGCTCTAAGGCTGTGCAGGTGGCAGCAATGAGACCTAAGTGGCACAGAAAAGTTTGTACCTTTAGAAACTNCCTGGCAGCATTGTTTGGACATCCATGTGCTCTGAGCTGCTTGGTGCTGGACAGTCCTTTGTTTATCCTGCAGGTAAGAGTGTATCCCAGTGGGAATGTGTGTCACTGCCCTCTGACTGATGGGCTCTAAGGCTGTGCAGGTGGCAGCAATGAGACCTAAGTGGCACAGAAAAGTTTGTACCTTTAGAAACTTAACATCCTCGCCTGCCAGATCACATGGACAAGGCTAGCAATGTTTGGGTTTTTTTTTTAAATGAGGATGATAAAGCTGTAAAAAGGTTTTGTCTGGGGAAAAAAAAATCCCTGAGGAGGCAACCTTCATTCCACCTTGGTACATCCTGCCGTTGAAAATGATACTGCTAACTTCACTGTCTTCCAAAATTCACTCAGTGGCTCAGCTGAGAATTAGATCTTGTCCAGGGCTGTCTTGAGATGAGCATCCTTATCTTCCAAAGATCCTCATTTTAGTAGTAAACACCACTGAAGGCAGCAGAGGTATGAAGCAGAATCTTGCAGTAGCTGCAATATAATGTGAAACCCTTATGTATCAGAAACCCTTTTTATTTTTCTACTCCTGTCCTTCCTGATAGCCTGCTATTCTCTTTTGCATATCAGCTCCCTGAGAATGATGCCAGGAAAAGGGAATATTAAGAAATATCCTCAAATCAAACCCAGCTATGAGTCTAGAGGCACTCGGGGGCTCTTTGTTCTTGGCACTGCTAGCCATTCAGTTGACTTCAGGAAATCTGCTGGGGGCTTCATCCATGGATTCCGATATACAAGTGAGTATTGGGGTGTACAGAAAGGGCAGAGGTGGAAATTGTTTCTCCCTTCAAAGGAACAAAACATAGATTACTGCTGGAAAGAGATTGCCCTTAGTCTTGTTCTGGCAATAAAAAGGGCAAAACACAGTCAAGCTGCAGCTGCATTATCTGAAGTGGAGGAGAAGTGACTTGAGGTCATATACGAAGTTTGTGGTTGTCTGTCTTTGTTTTGTCTTGTATCTCTCTTGCCTGCTGTCTGTTATTTATGTAACACAATAGATTTCTTCCTGCCAGACACTGCCTCGTGACAGGCTGTGAGTGAGAGATCTGTGCTGTGGAGTTAAAACCCAGCAGCTGTGGGCAGTAGAGAGAATTTCCTTCTTTATGTGTGTGTGCCCATCCTTATCATTAAAGGACTACTACGAAGTAATGAAGTATCCCCAAGGACACCCCCACCACTTCGCATCACGTCAGCTTTCCAAGGGCATCTCTGCTGCAGTTACCAGCAATTGGGGTGGGAGATCCTGAGCACGGAGGAGCTGTAAAAGTTGTTTATTGAGTCCTGCTGCAGTGCAGAGATTGGATTTCTTGAAGCATAAGCTTGGGTTTGTCAAATAAGATGACTTTGTTTCTCTCCATGTCTTAGCTCGGGCAGTCCATCGCCTACTGGAAAACCGTCACCACGGTGTGCCCTGGCCATCCACAGTCTACCCTATTACACAGCTGACCAATTCCATCATCAAGAGGGTGAATGAGGCCTCAGGCCTCTACCAGATGTTCAGTGTCCTGGCTGACATCATACTGCTGAGAGAGTGAGTGAGTAATTTATTCCCAGCACTACACTCCATAATTTCATTTCTCTTTCTTTACCATTGCTTCGGTGGTGCCACCACACAAAATTGTGCTGTTCCTACCTAAGGATGTTATCATCGCATAGCAGCCACCCCAAACCCATACCACTGCTACAACCAGTGCCCAGTTGTGCAGACTATTTCTCCCACTTAAAGGGCTGAAATGGTCCAGGCCTTCCCTCTAGGCTCAGAGGTGTAGTACCCTTTTACTGACCCCATGGGAAAACTCCTTGAGCAGTGCTACTCTAGAGATAATCCTATAATATGATGAAAAAAATGGTGTCTGTAACAGTATCTGCTGCCTTTATAAGCTCTGCATCAAGTCCAGCCCAGATCTGTAATGACCAATCAAAGTTGTTATCTGATGACTTTTTGTCTTTTGCCTTGACCAGCTGAGGGTGGGTTAGATCCCAGCCAACCTTCTCTGGTGGAAAATTCCGATGGTGTGTTTGCAATTCACAGGAATGCCACAGCATTTGAATACCTGGAAGAGTACCCTATTGGAATCCTGGCTGAGCTGGAAATGCAGACTGGAAGAAAGGCTTGCAATGGGCTCTTTGTCATCATCATGGAGTATGGGAGGAATTTCTCTGGGGCTGACAAGGATGTCTTCTACTACAACCGTGCTGTGGGAGAGGCACAGCATGCCTGGCAGTCCAACTTCTTACACCCTGTTATTTACTATTACAAGCGCCTCCCAACAGGTAAGCTTTCCTGCTAATTATGTGACATAACCAAAATGAAGAGGGATAAAGATAAAGCCAAAGTGGGGGTGGTACCTGAAAGCACTATTCCCCCTTCCTGTGAGACACCCCCCCACCACTGTATGAGCTGAAAAGGAAGCTGAGAGTTGACAAGAAAGTTCCATTGTTAAGACCAATATGGGGGGTGGGGGGTTGTACCAGAGACCTCACGTTTGAAAACAGGAACGAACAGGCATGCAGGAAATTTGTCCATGCCCAGAAAGAGGAACAATTCTTCCCTTTGGCTGGCACCCTATGTGTGTTTTGCAGAGCCTGACAGATGAGGCTGGGCTGTTGTTTGGCCATCTTTTTGCCAAGAGAAAGCTGCTTTCTGGCAGGCGTGGGTCTGAGAGGTCAGAGACATAGAGGTAGCCAAAGGCAAGGGTTTGAAGAGAAGTGTTCTATCCAGCAGCAAACAGGCTCAGAGTGGACTTCTGGGAAATGAGTGTGTTGAAATCCTCATCTCCAGAAACCGAGGGTCAGGGTCCAGCTTGCCTTGCACAGAAATAAGCATGATGGGTAGCAGCATTAAACGAAGCTTAGCCCATCTGGCAGTCCCTGCCCAGGGGGAACAGGAGTGAAATGACAGGAATGCTACAGGCAGGGACAGAAGACAGCTGTGCAGTGGCAAAGCTGTTGAGGACAGAGCTAGCAGAGGGGGTTGCAAATGAAAGTAATGGATTAAAAGGTCAGGACAAAAGCGGAAACAGCCGTCACAGCTGCCTTCCACTCCCCAAGCTCTTTTTAATGCCATTTTGTTTCTAAGAGATTCCCTTAATGTTCTCTTGGCAGAGCATGAGATGAGACTCCATCACCCAGACTGGCCTCTGCCCCGGCCAGATGCCATCCATCACATTGTGGAGGACTTTCTGACTGACTGGACAGCCCCAAATGCTCACATCCTGCCACTGAGGCGGTTTTTGGAGAACTGCCTCAGCACCGACCTGCGCAATTTCTTTGCAGGTAATTTGTGCACAGGGTCGAAGTGGCAGGAAGAGGAGGAGGAATGTGAGGAACAAGTGCCAGGAGTGATCTCCTCTGCAAATAGCTGAGATTTCCCTGTGGTGAGCTGCTTGTCTCACTGTCAGTCACACCTCCTCAATGTACTCACCAGATGGTACAAAGTGTTGTTCTGTGTGTATATTCCCAAAGAGTCCTTGCTCTTGTTCGCCATTAGAAAAAGACTGGCCCAGGCATGCCAGGATTTAGGGAAAGGCATACAATGTTGGGTTCAATCCTTTTTCTAGCTGCAGCTTTCCTTTCTTCATTATCTGAACATTTCTTTGTGCCACTGTGTACTAGATTTCATGTGCTGGTGATTGGATTGCTTTCCCAGGGGAAATGGAAGTGCTGTGATGTGAGAGATGAAGAGCCTCTGCTGCCTCCCTTCCTGGTCTTAAGACTGGTGTGGGACTCTCCTGCAGGAAGCCCATGTGGCGCACAGAGGGAAACCATCTTGTATTACAAATAAGATGCCAGATGCATGCAAGCTCAAATCCAGCTCCTTTTTCTCTGTGTGCAGACTGGGGATCCCTCTCTGCATCTCCTGAGCTCTGCAGAATTAAGTCAATTACTGTGCTGCCACCTGGGGCAAGGTACCGGGTGAGAAACTCCAGCCATCTTCTCTCATCCTCTCTGCCTTTTGTTTTGAACAAGTCCGTGATAGTTTATGGGAGTATTACCCTACAGGGTATCTTTGCTGACACTAATTTTTGACCCTTTCCCCTGCAGAGTCCTGTTTCCTGTTTGCCTTCACCCATCAAAAGCTGCCTCCCTCCTGCCAGCAGGGGTACGTGAGAATGCAGGGACTAGTGGGGAGCCAGGAGCTCCGGCACCACGCGGTACAGGCTGGGCTGCTCCAGGATTACACTCACACAGACTTTTCAGATGACAGACCCCCTGACGGCCATGACGGGTCACAGGAGCAGCTGATGAGAGATCATGGGATTCCAGTTCGTCCTCTGCAGCATCTTAATGCCAAGGATGAGCTTTAACCTTTCCTGCTCCACACTGAAATCCATAGGTGCTCTTTTGACAGTACTGTGACAGATCCGCAGCAGGATTCTGCCCATTCCACCGTCCCTTTTCCATCCCCATGCCTCCCACTGATCATGAGTTGCCAAAGACCTGCTCAGATGTTGCTTTTACAAAGAGGACCAACATGCTCTGAAGGATTGAGTGAGGGACCAAAATCCAGTGATGCTGAGGTTCCTACGTTGTCCTTGCAGAGTTCAGAGTTGCCTGGAGATGGTGTTTGTGTTTATCTCACTGACCAATATCTGCAGTAACGTACAGAGGCCACAGAAGTGAGTGCAGGCATGCCTGGAAAACTTCAGATGTCATGTCCCCCTTCAGACGTGACCTGCTCACACCCTGTGGTGGCCCAATGCCAGTTCTCTGGTCCCTAGATGTGTATACTTGAAGATTTGTTTCTGCGTTGAATGCTGAAGTGGTACTTCAGGCAAATTTCCTGCTATTTTTCCTGCATTTGATTAGGGCAGTTGTGTAGCTTGAGTGGGGAAAGATGATTTTTTTTTTTTAGTTACTGTATAGGTCAGATAATTTATAATTTCCCAGAGAACACTATAAGTGACTCTTTCCTCCATGACAGATGAGTAGCTTGCTTGGAATGCCTGGGACACAGAGACTAACACTGAGTTTGGCTCTGCTGTCCTCATGTTTTTCTTCTCCCACACCAAGGAGCCTAGAAGGTTAGCCTGTCTTTTATAAAGCATGACCAATATTTCTCCTATTTGCACTATGTCCTATCAAGAAAGTTTGATGTTGTTAAAATGCTCTGTAAAATCCTCTGTGTTATTCCACTCCAGTCACCTTGAGATCCTAGAGGGACTATAGGGAGGCTGTCTGCACTTTACTGCTCCCTCTGTGAGCCATGTGCCCTTCCTGTCATGTCCCTGTGGACTCCTTCTATGGACCTGGAGTTGCAAAGGAAGAACACTTTTGAGCTTGCACCTCATGATGTCCATGTAAGTTCTAGGAAATAGGGGAGGCGTGACAGGGAACAGGCTTTTATTTCCACACATTTCCCCAGCTCTTTAGCTTCTTGAGAAATATGTACACTATTGCTTCCAAACTGAGGGCAACTGTACCTTACAAGTACCTAAAGCTCTCCCAATCCTTTGAATTCAGCTGCTGTTTCAGTTAAACCCTAGTTCCTTGGAGAGGCTGGAGAGCAGAAGTCAAGGAAGTGACAGGGGAGTTCTTGGTCTCTTTGAGAATACTGAGCTGTGCAAGCAATGCTGCTGCTGGAAGATGGTGCCTATTCACGTGCAGCTGGAGAGGGTGGCGTGGGTCATGCTGATCTGTGGTCACCCCTAAGTGTAGGGCTGCAAGTTGGTCCTGATACCCTGCCCGGGTGGGCACGTTTTGGAACAGAGTTAATTGCTGTCTGGGGAATTGTAGAGCTGTGTGTTTCCAGGAGAGCTTAAAGAAGCAGGTGAAGCACGCGGCCCTTTGCCTAGCCTCAGAGCAGCTAGCCGGAGGGGCCGGGTCTGACACCGGGGCCGCCGGGCCCGCGCCACGTGCTGAAGACCTGCCACGGTTCGGGCTGCACCCACTGCGCCCATTGGAGGCCTCCGCCGCCAATCAGCAGCCAGCGCTTGCCCCACGTGACATCCCACCTTTCCTTCCAGGGGCGGAGCGAGAGAGCCTCAGGGACAGGCACAACAGCCAATCAGAGGTGCCCGGCTCTCGGGGAGGCTGCCAATCAGCTTGGAGGGCGGCCGGCCCGTTTGAGGGCCACGCATTCCGGCGGCGGCGGCCAATTAGCGCAGGCGGGCGGGGCGGCGGGCGGAAGTTCGTTGTGTGCGGGTCACCTCCGCAGCCGGGAAGGTGCGGACGGAACGCAGGCCCGGCGGGTGGAGCGGTGCCCTCCCGCCTGCGGGCTCGGGGAGCAGCGAGGCGCCGACGTCTGGGGCTGTTCTCCCCTACAGGCTTGGGGACCGGGGGCCTTGTGCCACCTGTTGGGACGTCAGCTGAAGGAGCCCCGCGGTATTGGAGTAGTGGGAATCCTGCGGCCTGGGTCTGCCCTGTGGGTGGGGAGGAACGGGCGGTGAGGGCAGCTCNCCCCCCCCCCCCCCATCAATCACTCTCCCCACAGATGGCCCAGAGGCTGGCGCTCCAGCGACTGCTCTCCCTCTCCGCGCGGGGGCCCCTGGCATCCCACGGCAGGGCCTTTGGCACCTCAGCTGGCTGCAGGAGCACTTTCAATGTTCAGGACGGTGGTGACTTCCAGGACCGGGTGGTGAACAGCCCCAAGCCCGTTGTGGTGGACTTCCATGCACAGTAAGTCCCACCCGTGGCACTTGCATCCCTCTCCACTATCACCCCTGATGTGCAGGTGTGTCCCTGTGACTTTCCTGATGTGGTGGCATTCCTGGCACACCATGGAGGAGCATGCCTGAGGGCTTCCCAAGATGTGGAGTCTGGTGTTGAAAGATGCTTCTGCCCCTCAATCCATGAAGATTCCCCTCACAGCCACACCCTGAAGCAGAGTCAAACAGGTGTGCCAGGAAAACATTCCCTAGGGTGGCATAGCTGCATCTTCCAGGTGTTTAGGTGTCACCCCAGCCCCCATGTTGCATCATCCTACAAAAGATGCCTGAGGAAAAAGCTCTGATACCTGCCCTATTTGTCTTCATGGATTAAATGTCCCCTTAGAAACATTAAAGTTTGTTAACAGCCACCAAGAGCTCTGCACTTGCTATGCCTCACCATTGTTAAAGTGTATCATTCCATGTTTCTTAAAATTGTGTTGTTTTGAGGCTCTTTATAGCAAATGCCTTTATGTGTTAATCACGGCCGTGTGGCACCAATGACAGCAATTGTTATCAATAAGAATGCTGTCATCCACCTGCCAGTAAAAATATTCCTAGATGTTATCTGCTCTGCTAACAATATTGATTATCTTTGGGTTTTTCTTGTATTTTCATAGTCCTCCAGTACTGTTATGTGAGCCTGTTATAGCTGATTTGGGGCAAACCACAAAACAGCCAAAAAACTTCTGCTCTAAATAAACCAACTTACAAACCAAAGTGAGCATTAGTTGGGAACATCGAGGGAGGAGAGGACAATTAATTGAAGCCTGAAACCAGATACCGCCCTTCCTTAACCTTCCTGACAGCTCCTTTATGAGAGAAGTGTTTTTCTATGCTGTGGTGCAGGAATTGTCTTTCCAGGCTGGCTCTTAAAGTGGAACAGCAATTGTGGTAAAGGCCCTGGTGTACCATCATGCCTTCCATGGCTGCACCTGCCTCTCCTAAAGTCCCCTCTCTCTTGTTGCCCTATCAGGTGGTGTGGTCCCTGCAAGATCCTAGGCCCCAGGTTAGAGAAGCTGGTGTCCAAGCTGGAGGGGAAGGTGTTGATGGCCAAGGTGGACATCGATGATCACACAGACCTTGCTATCGAGTACGAGGTAGGAGCTGGAAGAGCACTCACGTCCTTTAGCTGGCAGTGCAAAGGTGCCTCCCCTGAGGAGAGCTGTGCCTGCACAGCAGCTGCGTTGGAGCAGAGTGGAAGCCCAGAGCCCACAGGTTCCTGATCCATCGGGTCACTGGTAGTAGGTGGATTTTGCTATTTGGCTCTGTTTCAGCTCTGCTGGTCATGCCCAGCATCCCCACCTCTAATTCTGGAAGGAGGTGTCCTCTAGGCCTTGCAGGTGTCTGTCCGTGTAAATACTTCCCTGGCCTCAAGCACACACAGCATTTGCTGCCAGCTGGGGCTGCTCAGGTGCAGGCTAACCTGAAGTTACAAGCCCTCCTCTGCTGTGCTGCTGAACATGGTTCTTTGTGCAACTAGCCCATCCTTTCTTTCCCTTCCTTGTTCAGGATTTCTAGCTGGGCATAACGTCCCCATCCTTAAGCTGCAGCACAAAGAGACACAGTGAGTTTTGTTTGGACAGGTAGAAGCCAGGTCAGAAAAAACATATAAACAGCAGGAGCACGTGTCCTGCTCTTGAAAGGAGAGAACCTCGGTGCTTACACTAGTGTGCAACGTTGCTGCTGGGTGTGTTCCCTGTGCTGCCTTTCTCCCAGGAAGGAGCATAATGACTGGAGAAGGCCATGGCTTTAGTTTACCTGATTCATTTATTCGTCCCCTCTGTCAGTGATTAGGTAGTTTTAAGAAATACAAAAGCCCCTCTGAGGGCTGTGCTTGCCTCTGTTGTCTCTGCCTGTAAACAGCCACTCTGCCCATGGAGTTGGGGCATTCTGCTGTTATATTTTACAGGGGGAAAAGTGCTTAATTTTCACTTGGGTATCATGCAGATGGATCTGCTCCCCCTCTGCAGATGAAGGCCTGCTCCCAGGGTGACAACTAGCACAGCAAGCTCCTCAAGCTGCCCTGAAAAGTGTGAATCGTCTCAGCAAGCTGTCATTTTGTTGAGCCTGGAGAAGATGCTGTGTGCCATTCCCACACCCTGCCAAGCCAGAAGGAGACAGAAGTGGAAACAGCTTGTGCCCTCCCACTCTTTCCCCAGGGAGACCTTCCTGCCTGTGCTGTGGTGGCATGCCCACACAGCTGGTGGCCACAGTCATGACTTGCAGCTCCCACAAACTCAACATGAGAGCCTCTAGTGCTCTCCAGGGTGGAGGCATGCTAACAGATACACCCCAGGCCAAGGAAGATGGCTGCTGCAAGCCCAAGAGGCTTAGAGGGTGCTGGTGAGAAGTTGAGGAGGACAAGGTGGTTTTAGTGACCTAAAAGTGATCTAAAAGATCTAATCCTAATAGATGCAGGAAAAGCTCTGGTAGCAGCCACACTAAGGAGAAGAGGATAGAGATCATTAGCTCAACTCACATACTGTTCCAAGCCTTCCAGTAGATAGAATTAGTTGGGATTACAAGAGTAGAATCTCAGATGAGTGGAAAACGACAAGTAGGGTGTGTGCATGCAGAGAAAGGTTTGAAAAGAGGCTGAAAGTCTCAGGTTTTGCAGGTTTGAGGACATGCTGCCTTTCCTCTCCCCACGAGTGCCGAGGGAGCACTGCCTGTTGTGTGTGTTTGTTTGCAGGTAGCTCAGGCTGCAGGGAAGCGTTGCTTCTAGCAGTTTATTCTGGAACTTTATATACAAACATGATGAAGTTTTTGTTTTGCAAGAGGCCCTCCTCCACTTTTGAAGTGGTATGTGTGTGTCTTGTCTTGGCCATTATCCCCGTGGCTAAAACACCATCCCTAGACAGAATTTTCTGCTCAGATCTCCATAGTTTGGAGCATCCTTTCCAAGGCAGAAGTTTGGTTCGTGTCCTGAGCATATGCTTGGTTTTGCTTCATCTTCTGGGAAGTTGCCATGTAAGGCAAAATATCAGGGCTGATGGGAAGGCACCAAGTAGAGATCAAAGAGGCACTAAATAGAGTGTTTGTGAGAGATCAGGAAAACCACAGGTGGTGTTTAGAGGGGATCAGAAAACATTTGTTTTAAAGCCATTCCATTGGGGATCAGATGTCTGCACGCTGAGGAAGTCTTTGGGGGTTTTCAGTGTCCGTGCCACCCTCATAACACCACTAGCTGCCAGGAAGTCTCCCTCCATGTTTATTCCCCTTCCCACGCACACACGCAGCCCCCAGCTTGCTGCCTGGTTGCACAATGTCCTCTTCAGCAACCTCCTTGGTACAGGGGAAGGCAGCGGGAGGGGGAGACCCCCTGGAAGAGCCAAGGAATGCTGGCGCATTCCTTTTTACAAGCACCCGTCTGCCCTTGGCTCTCAGCCATCCCAGCTTAGCACAAAGCACAAATGCATTTCCTGCAGCTAGGAATGTCCTCAGTGCCCTTCCCTGTCCTGTTATGCCCAGCACAAAAGTACTTACTCTGGGGACTCCTCATTTTATCTAACACCTTTCATCTTTGGTTGTGGCCTCCCTCCACTGTTCCAGCCAGCTCCTGACCTCTGGCCTCAAGAGCAGAAAAAAATACTTTGTTTATCTGCAGTCTCTTAAAGTTCTTCAGATTCATCTCTTGCCTTAGCCAATTGCCTCTGTGTGTGATGACTGGGAAAGGGCAGCCCCATCTCTGGCCACTGTGGGTGGGCAGCTCAGGAAAGCTGCTGGGTAGAGGGATGGTAATTCACCAATGGGGCTCTGTCCTACTTCCTCACTCAGAGGCCTGGGTGAAATCCTTCCCCCTGCTCTGTTGTGTGACATCTGAGCTTATATAAAAGTTTCAGATCGGACAGAATTCCCTTTGTACGGGTGTTGCCAGGAATAACCAGGATGGTCATGTTTGTTTATTTATTTATGTGGTCAACACTAATCAAAAGCAGACTGATTTTTTTTCTGTAGAAATGCTCTTCAGGGAGGAGGAAATTTTGTTTAGGTTCAGTGCAGATGGAACCCAAAAAAAGACAGGGGAAAAAAAAAAATGCCCTCAACTTTGCATTCTAGAAATTTCCCTTACATTTGCTTCTCAACCAGCAAAACAAAGTACATGCTCCATTAACAGGCTGCCCTTGCTGCAGCTGGCAGGAAGGAAGCTGACAAAAACATTGTGTTTTCTGAGCAGAGGAAAGTTGTTCTGTGCTCCCGGTTCTCATCTGGCTCTGCAGCACCAGCCCCAGATCTACTCTTTCTTGGGATTTGCTCACCAGCATGAAGAGGGAAAGAGAGGGATTGAGACCATATGAAGCTCGTGGGTGCACTGGTCAGCCTGCAGGGCCTGGCAACATTGTGTTGGCTGCTTATCCATAGAGCTTCCAAGAGTTGCCTGTTCCTCACTCTGGCCCTAATAGGGGCCAGCTCTTGTTTTTTTGGATGGAACTGGAGCAACTCTGTTTGGTATTAACCCACTGTGCAAACCAGAGGGAGGCTCAGTGGAGGTTTGCCCTTCTCAGGGAGGGAGCAGCTGAGTGCAGTGCATCCTTTCTCTCCTAAAATCGCAAGGGAATGTGTTGGCATCATCGCCAGTGCTGGGGCCCATGCCCTCTGGATCTGCTCCCTGCAGTCACTAGGAGGTGCTGAAGATCGTGCATTGAGCAGCCCCGACGCTCCCATCCCTTCAGATGAGATTGCACAAGCCCTGAAGGACGCTGTGAGGAGGGAGCCATGCTGGACTGCCCGGCTGGGACCGGGTGGGAAGGGAAGACAAAATGTCTCGTTCATCTCAGGCTCCAGTGGGAGAAAAGCCAGCCCCCTGATGAGTTTCCAGAGGGATTTGCAGATCTTTGTTGGCAGCAGGGCTGGCAGTGCACATGGGAAGGTCCTGAAGGCTGGAGGATAGTCAGTAGGGCAAGATAACAGGATGTGTTTTGGTAGGGAAACTTTGCAGAGATAAGGGCATCAAAGCTGTGGGGTCAGAAATGTGATCAGATCTTCTGTTGCTGCAGCTCTCCAAGCTCGGGTTGTTCCTTCTTTCAGTCGTGTCCCTGGGGTCTCTGCCGTCACCAGTCAACCAGCAAGTCCCTGAGGAGTGTTGTCATTTCCAACACTGTTCTCTTGGATAATTCCCAGAAAACTTTGTTCTGAGCTAAAAAAGCAGCGCCCAGAGCAGCACAGCTGCCTGTTAGCTCTGGTTAGAGGGACTTTTTCACTTCTTACCTAATTGTCAGGGATCTGCAGTGAATGACCACTGGTTTGTGACCAGATAAACCACTGAAAACAGAAGTGGGAAACGAAGAAGGCTTGGAGGGGATTGTTATTGCCATAATATGATGGAACAGGAAATCTGCCTGTGCAATGGTAGCAGGTAGGATTAGAGCTCCAATCCTGTCTGGAGAACACAGGTCCAGTCTGATGCTACCCTGGCCACAGAATGTCCAAAGGTCGTTATGTCTGAGATGTGTCCTAGATGTGTTCATTTATGATAGGACAAAAGGGAAGGAGAAGCTTTTGTACTGGAGATGGGTTTTGTATTAGCTGTGGTTTTGTCTTTAAAAAATTCATCCTATTTAAACTCAAAAAGTAGCTCAGCCTTGTCTTAAGTAGAGTGGTGTAAGTCAGTGCAGAGAGGGAAACATGGAGCTCAGCTGGCCTGTCTTGCAAGTGGACATCTTATCCTAGAGCAGTGCATGCTCAGCTCCCTTGTAGCCACTTCCTTAGACTTCCATTGGGAGACCAGCTGCAGGTGGCTTCATGCAGGCTTTGCTCACCTGTCTTCCTTTTCTCTTTGCCTCAGGTGTCAGCAGTGCCAACTGTGCTGGCTATGAAGAACGGAGACGTTGTGGATAAATTTGTGGGCATAAAAGACGAGGATCAGCTGGAGGCATTCCTCAAGAAACTCATTGGAGCCTGAAGTAAAAGGGAGGCTATACCTCTGCCTCTGGACACATCCATGTTGTGCATTCCTTGCGTGGGAGAGCTGAGGGCAGGTCAATTGCCTGCCCTGAAGAACCTGAGGGTTTCTTCTGTTTTGGTGGTTTTAGGAGATGGAAAATGTTGTAACTTCCCTCCTTCTCCCCCTTCTCATGAGCAGCAGTAGTTATAAAGGGCGCTGAGGAGCAGGGCTGCTTATTCTCAAAACAGGGAATGTGGCTGGAATTAGGAGCCTGTGTTTATCAGCCAAGAGCTGACGTGCAGAGCTGCTGCTGCTGCTGAGTTATGAGAAGGAATGTTTTTGTCTTTGCCTCACATATGATAGCCCAGAGCAGAGGGCAGCTGCTCCCTGCAAAATGATGGTACATACCTGGCCTGGGTGGGTTCATTTAAAGCTGAGAATGCCTCTGCCTTGTCTGTGAAACCTGTTTCTTTCTTCCTCTGTCTTGCATTGCTGGGACGGGTACAACTCCTCCACAAATCCATGGGTTCCCATCATAATTTCATAAGAGAAAATAGGTAGAGGTATTTTATGGATCTTCTTTGTATGTCTGCAGTAGAGAACTTTAATCAGTCACTGCTGTCTAGCTGGGAGAATAAAACTTGATTTTCACAAATCTGTCCAGAAAGGTGAGTTAGGAGTATCAGCAGCACAGTTTCTAATGATGGGTTGGGAAAGTGCAGGTTATGACTTGATCCCTACTAAAAGGTAATGTGCTGAAAAACAAAATAGGGGATTCCGTCCATGGGGCTTTCAGTGGTGCCTGTAGGACCCCCTTTGTGTGCTGCTGGATGCAGGGGGCCAGAGGGAGGACTCACCTCTCACACACAGAAGAGCAGCTGCTCATTGCACACAAGGAACCTGAGCTATGCTTGCTCCCCATATGCTTTTCTCACCTCACCCTTGAGAGCCTCCCTCTCCCTGTTGTGAATAATTAAATGTGCTCCCACAGGTGAGCCCTGCCAGAGGGCAGCATTATGACTTCAATTGCCCTGACCTTTGGACTAGGGGTGCCAGCTGTGGGCTTCTTTCTAAGCAGCCTTCAGCCGTTCCATCCTCTTCCTCCTCCTTCTCCTCCTCACATACACCTGTTTCCTGTCAACCTGGCTTCTGAGTGCTCCCCAGCCTCCTTCTGTGCTTGCAAGCAGAGTACAGCACCAGCACTGATGACTACTGTACTGTTTAATTCCAGCTTGCTTATCTAAGCTGCATGAGAACATTGTAAGTGCTTATTAACCATGTACAAGCTGCTTTTATTTATTTATTTTTTTTTTGCCACAGCTTCTGTTTCCTTCAGTCACTCTTAAATCTGCTTTGGCTTTGTTCCATTTCACCTCCCTGGCATATGTGCAGCTGGGTAATTTTTTTCTGCACCTCTGCAGTAATGATTTATGACCTTTGAAGGAGCCAGGGGAGTGGTGATTCAAGTTCTGCTGCAACTGCAGTGCTGCTGGATGGCATCACTGCTCCCACCTCCTTCTGGAGCCTGGGCCTCAGCACAAGGTGGTACTGGTCCCCTGAGGTGGGTGCCTCCCATTAGGCCTGGGCTGATCTCACTGCTGGCATGCTGCTAGAGGTGATGTCACTTGGATGTAATCTGGTAAAGAACTGTTGGTCAGTTACGATCAATAAAAACTGGTATTTCATTTTATTCTGGAGATCACAGAGACTGTGCTGCTCCTGACCTCCTCGAGTTTCAGCCTGGGCAATTTCCCCTGCAGTTTCGGTGTTCCTGCTCAGTAAACACTTCTAGTAAAGACTCCATTTTCTGCACAAGCAGGAAAAGTAGGGGAACAGCGTCACATACCCAACAATAATTAACTTTCTTGCCTTACCATCCCACAGAACAGGAAAAAACACAGTAACTTCGCATTGTCTAATTAAGGGGCAGTATAAAATAGTTATTTTATTGCTTCCTTTTAAGGAAAAGCTGAGCTAAAGTGTCACTCGCTGTTAAAGTGCCAGCACACTTTAGGGTGTATTATGTGAAAGCTACAACTGTTTCTTTGAGATAAATGGTGAAGACCCACGTATGTGGTGCCGTGTGGGAATCCTTCAGAATAGTGTAACAGGTGGACAGTAGGAGGAGGGGTTTGGGGACAGCTTTGCAGCACTTTGCAAGTTTCCACCACAGGACAGGACTAAGAGCAAAACGCTATTTTCTGTGCCAGGTTTTTAATTCAGCTCCCTGTTTGTCAGCTGTTTGCAAAGGCTTCAGGGATTCCCACAGCGGTGTTAATAACAAGCGGTGCAAGCAGGAAGCAATGCCAGCAGTGTATGTAGTGGTTAAAGAGGGGTTGCATAG
Source organism: Horornis vulcanius (assembly GCA_013401035.1). NCBI lineage: Eukaryota > Metazoa > Chordata > Aves > Passeriformes > Scotocercidae > Horornis > Horornis vulcanius. The sequence goes on along the minus strand of VZUA01077441.1, from coordinate 1,731 downwards.
CAATTTTCATGCCACCTGAATGTGGTGTTGGTCTTTCCCGACTGAAGGGAGCTGAAGCAATGGGTAATTCCTCAACAGTAGCTGTTTTTTCCATGTCAGCTGGGAAAATGCTTCCCCTCTCCAGTGAGGATGCAGTTTGTTTTCCTTTTTGGTGTTAAGCACATTGAATCCTCTGATCTGTCAAGCATTTGCTCTCTCCTACCCAAGCCTCTCTATTTGACAGTAGCTTTCTGAACTCTTAATATTCCTTGTTTCTATTTTAAGAGGGTCACTGCCTTCCTAAGGGGAGCAACACTCAGCTAAGCCCACTTCTCTTCCCCATGCATGTTTTGAACCCAATGCCAAGGTTCCCCCAAGGGTCAGGCATAGTGCCTTGGTCCTCACAGTCTTGTCCAGGGCATCTGATTCCAGGCAAGCAGAGGTTTTCCGTTCATTTCTGTTGGCTTTACACTTGCATCAAGTCCTAACACAGCTGCTCCTTTCCCCAAGGTGTTTGTGCCTGCCTGCTGAACTCCGAGTTAATTTCCAGCTACTCAGGCTCATAGTGACTATTTGCAAGGAGGGAGGGAGAGCTTTGCTGTATTCTCTACTAGAGGTGCTATGCCAGGACTAGCTTTAAGGGCTGCTAGAGGATGGAAAACTTGCTTGGCTTGCAGCACACAGTGGGCTGTGTATAAGTGGTCCTCTGAAGGGGATAGTTTGGGCCAGTTTGTTTCCACTGAGGTCTGACCTTGGCAGCCTGGCCAGTAAATCCTTTGCTTTATCAACCAATATGATTCCTCCTGTGCAAAGAACAAAACAAAGACCAGCACCATGTCAACAGGGAAATGGCCCCCACTGACACTGCGTTAGGCAGAGCCTTTCACTAGCCCAGCCAGGCTGTTGGCCCTGACAGTTTGTTAATTACTTTGAGCTTCCCTTTCACACCTCGTTTTTCTCATCCAGGTAATTACAGGATTCAGACAGAATCAGCAATTAAATTCTCCAGCCCTGCAAGGCTGTTAGCAGCAATGTTAAGCTCAGTGTTTTTCAAAACTACTGCTAAATGGTGGTAAGTGCTTGGTGTGAGTTTCCTGCAAGTTAAAGAGTAACAGCAGCTGCAATAGTCTAGTCAATAGAAAGATAAGATAAAACTATCATAGGCTTGGTTTCCAAACCAAAATGAGACTAGCTCACCTGTTATACAGTCTCCTATCCTCCTTACCTGCCCCTGCAACACACCCAGGCTCAAGCTGTGGTTTAACCCCAGTTGAGAAGTACTGGGTAGCTGCTCACTCACACCTCTCCTGGTGGGACAGGAAGGAGAATCGGGGAAAAATGGCAAAAGCATGGGTCAAGATAAGAACAGTTTAATAATTTAAATAAAAGGAAAACATAATAATACTTGTAATGAAAAGGGAAACTACAAAACAAGTGAGAAAACACAAGAGAAACAAGTGATGCACAATGTAAATGCTCACCACTTGGCTGATTGATGCCCAGCCTGCCCCTGAGCAGTGATTAGCTCCCTCCAGGTAACCACCAGTTTATAAACTGGGGTTGATGTACTGTGACATGAAATATCCCTTTGGCCTGTTCAGATCAGCTCTACTGGCCATGCTCCTTCCCAGCTTCTTGTGTAGCTCCTCACTGGCAGAGAAAAGGGAACTGAAAAGTCCTTGATTTAAAGTAAGCACTGCTTAGAAAGAAGTAGAGCATTGGTAAGTTATCAGCATTATTCTCATACTAAAT
>VZUA01077436.1:30725-54150 GCA_013401035.1 Horornis vulcanius | reverse complement strand
AAAAAAAAAACCAACGTGGAGACATGTGGGCTATTCCATTGATTAAAGGAATTGAGAAATTTCTGTTCTGAATAAAAAAAAACAAATTCTTTTTGTCAATAGTATTAAGCAGGTATGGCTTACCTAATTGTTGGCTTGGCTCTTTTATTTGTGTTTCTAATGCAAAACCCCCAGATATGATTTTTTTTACTGAAGTAAAATTCTACAATACAATTACTTTTATTCCCAAATAGACTGCAGATTCTGGAATCATGTCTTTTTCAACTTCTGTTGTGGTCAGTTTGTTACTACTAAGTTTTTAGGGTGCCACCAAGAGAAGCAGACTTGGATTGTTGGGGTTCATGCTGAAGACTTGCTGCTTCTGCAAATTAAAGCCTGGGAATTGACATGTAAAAAATTGCATCCATAAATAACATTCATGTTTCCATCACATTCCGAATGCTCCCACATTGCTTGGACTATCCTGCTGCTCTAGACCTTCTTCCTTCCTTCCTGATCAATTGCTGTGAGCAGATGATGTGTGACACTCCAAGAGCATCTGCATTTTAGCAGTGAATGAAGTGATCACTTTTAGGCATTTTTGTGTATGTTCAGCCTGCAGAAGAGAAAGCTTTTGAGTGACCTAATTGCAGCCTTCCAGTGCCTGAAGGGAGCCTTCAGGAAAGATGGAGAGAGACTCTTGACAAGGGCCTGGAGTGACAGGACAAGGGGGAATGGCTTCAAACTAAGGGTAGGTTTAGATTGGATATGAGGAGAGAAATTGTCCCCTGTGAGGGTAGGGAGGCCCTGGCACAGGTTTCCCAGAGCAGCTGTGGCTGCCCCATCCCTGGCAGTGTCCAAGGCCAGGCTGGATGGGGCTCTGAGCAAGCTGGGATAGTGGAAGGTGTCCCTCCCATGGCAGCGGGGGTGGAACTGGATGACCTTTAAGGTCCCTCCCAACCCAAACCATTCTGTGATCCTATGACATATGAAATGCAGCCTTCTGCTCCAAAAGCCAAGGGCAGAGTTGACAGTGGCTGAGCTGGAAGGAGCCCCCTGATCTGGGGACACTGGCAGTAGCCCCATTCCTGCCAAGGGGCAGCAGCTGTACTGCCCACTAGGGAGCCAAAGACATTCAGGGATCCTGGTGGGTGTCCCCTGCCCCTCCTCTTGGTGTCCCCTATGATCTTGACCAAGCAGCTCAAGACCACACATGTGCCTCCCCAGTACCACAGGACATGTACCAGTATGGGCCAGTTGGGACACCCTGCAGCCCAGTCATGCCAGGCTGATGTGGACTGGCAGAGGGGGACTGACTCCATGGAGCTGGGCAGATTTAAAGCAGCTGAGGTTCTGGTGAGAGATGTTTTTAAGTGACTGACATTTATGAGCCTTTTAATGGCCTTTCAGGAATCTGCAAACCTCAAATATGCAGCTACACATGTTTTTGTTAAATATTAGGGGCCTTGGCTTAATTAGGTGCAATGCTGTCAAGATTAGTAGAACTACACCCAGTTCTTCCATCCCTCAATTTAACTTTTGGAGTCCAAAACATCATCTTGAACACATAAATAACTGCTCCATATTACACTTCTTTTATGGTGGCATGCAAGTGTCTCAGCTGACCTACACTCTCAAGCCCTGAACAGTTTTGCCTGTTGTAGAGTCAGAGTGAACAGAGAAAATTGTATCATTAAAATGAAAGTATTTGAAGGTTTAAAAGCAAGGTTTTAGCATAATGAAGCTATTTTTTTTTAAATTACAGTACTTACTCCTAATTTTCTTTTGCCATTTCATCTCGTTGTACAGGTCTTCAGTCTGCTGGAAAAAGTCATTGACTTTGCTCCCTTGCTCATCTCTCTCTGTTGTATTGAATACTCGACTTTTGGATTCCCGAGTGAGGAATTCACAAATATTTGGGACAGGAAAGACAATCTTTTCCATTGTTCTATCGTGGCGAACAATCTACAAACAAAATGCACACTTTTGTCAGAGTCAGTGACTATCCAGTCATTTTGCCACATCTTTTCTTGTTCACAGCTCCCCTTATATTTACAAATAAAATAATTAGCATTGTTTGTATTATTAAAAATAATAATACAAATAAAATAATGATTAATTATTTGAGCATTACAATAAAGTTGGACCAATCAATCCCAAAAGAGAGTAAAGCTGTTTTTATTTTCAAAAGCCTGCCTGAATAAGGTGGCAAACCTTGAAGTCTCAAGAAAAACCTAGGTTCAAATTTCTCCAAATATAAAAAATGCTGTAATTCAGAATGCTCCAATTTGTCAGCAAATTGAAGCAAATATCTTCCAGTAAAAACTGGAGAAGTTCAGGGGCTTTCTGCTCTGATTACAAAATGCTTTTCTCATCTTGAATCTATTTCTATGATGGGATAAGTTGTAAAGGTGAACATGTAGAAATAGCACCTTTTACTCAGGCAGCACCCATATCTTGTCAGTCTTTAACTTTTTACTTGACAAACCCCAAGGTTTTGAATTGTTTGCATTTCAGCACCTACCAAGTTACTGGTGAGTAAACTAGATTTTATTTCATCTCACCACACTGCCATCAAAACTGCTCCCCCATTCGGATTGTTGAATCGTTCTGCATTACTAAAAATACAGAAATGGGTAGAAAACCCTTTTTGACTCCTACAACCATGCCTCCATACAGCCACTGGTGAAAATAAAAAACCAGCACTATTTGAATTTCAAATCAAACAAATGAGATATGTTAATATAGGGGAGATAATATCTGAAACACCAAACAGGTCTAGGACTGCTTTCAAAGACAAGCAATTATCTATTTTGTATAGCAGCAATGCTGGGTTGAGTTTCACTTTTCCAGAAGAAACTATTGGCCACATAAAAGTTGACCACAGTGCTTGTTTAATGCCTAAATTTACAAGCTACCCAGATAAACTGGCTGATAATTGCTAAGAGAGATCTCAGCAGTACCCAAAGTATTAAACTATATTAAGAGGAGCACTGAGCTGCCCTCTGAACAACCATGGCCGTGGAGCTTCCACCTATCCTGTGGTGGGATACTCTGTGCACCTCTGTCTAAGTCCAATCCATGGCAGGTGCAAAGTTTAAAACAGAGAACAGAACTACTGAACCAGGCCAAGCCTTAGTATTTTAAACAAAAGCCATATTGTATGAACCACTTCAAAACCTCTTTATACTCCAGCCAGAGTTTTAATTTGATCAGCCAGCATCAGTGGCCTTGAAACTCATGATTATTTATTTGAGTGATGTACCATACAAGATGATTCTTGACTTCATGACACAGTTCCTATCCACAGTCATTATTTTCCTAACAAAACATGTTTGGTAACACACAGGAAAGCTACTGTGAAAAGATGCTTTGGAGCCACTTCTAATACAGGTGTATTCCTTAATCTCCCACAGCCAAAAGCATATTATTCAACCTTCTCCTCATAAATAATCCACACCATTTGGAAGCTTAAAAAGAGGAGATAGACCACATGCAAGATGCAGACTTGTCTGATATTCCATCTTCTGGAGAGCAATCCTTTACCTCTATCTGTGCCGTATGTTTGGCATAAAACCTCAAGGCTTCATCTCCTTCATCTGGATCTGACCCTGGCTTCAGCATCTGTTGCAATGTTTTATTGTGACAAGCCAACTAGAAAAAGAAGAAAAATCTGATTTATGTCCTGCTGTTATGTTTTCAGCTTCATCATCTCCACTTAACTGACACAAATCCTCCTTCCCCCCATTCCCATATACTTACATGCTCAACCCAGTGGGGCTCTTTACACAGATAACAACAAAATGTAATTACTCGAGAACAATAAAAACAATTTAGTCTTAAGAAGTCAGCAGAAAGTCTTCAGTTGAGATTTATGAAAGCCAGCTTAGCCTGCAGCCTGGATGGTTTTTTGAGGGCTTTTGACAAATGCCAAAAAATTAGACTGAATTCTTCTTTTCGCTTGAGTTTAAACATAAAATTTGCATACCTCTGAGTACAAATTACATTTACAAATAATTTTTCTCAGTGACTTCAAATGGCTAAGCTAGGTTCTAGGTTGGTATTCCAGGGCTGTAACTATTTTTGAGGGAGCTGGACTGTAATGCCAGGCAAATATATCCTTAACTGTACAGTTTATATACACAGCAAATAGATACATACACACATACACACAAATATGTATCTCCTATAAACTTCTACAAATTATACACTTCACATGATTGACAAAATACATCTGTTCTAGGTTGAGTAGTAGATATTTTAAATGCTCCATTGCTGTACACAGTTTAATAAGAAAAATGTTGTCAAATGCATTCACCATGTCCTGTAGGTGAATGAGAAACAAAGACCTAATTATAAGGCATAAGGAAATTTTTAAAAATTCAATTTTCCCTACATCATAGCAAGTGATTTCCATCCAGAATAGCTGAGGCATTTCACCTGTTTTAAGATGGGAAAAACTGCAGCAGGAAAGGAAAAGAAAGGAAAAGCCACCTCGCAGATGTGATCCAGGGCTGAATCATCACAGCTGACATTACCACAACAGACCATTAGAAATGAGGCAGGCACGCACTCAAAATGACCACAGGAACCGGGGCTTTGAAGTGATGATCACCACAGGTGGGCAAGGATTGTGCTACATGAAATAGCACAGCCTGGTGAGGAATTATAAAATAATTGCACAGCTACAAAAAGGCTGACAGGGATTAAGTCTAAAAGTAACAATGGATCCAAACAGATAGTGTAATAATCTAACCAGAACGTGATCTCACTCATCTGGAATTTGCATGTCTCATTATCTCCCTTTTTTTAACAATAACTCAGGGGAGAGGTACATATACAATTTAGTCCATTTTTTTTGAAGTTCCCTAGAATCTACTGATCAAAATAAATTTTCTTCTGGATCTCAATACAAACTTATTAAATAAAGATGAATAAAAAAATGGAACATCCAAAAGTAAGAGAATATCAGAAAGGGATATTCAGGAAGAAAAAAATGTGCTTCCAACGAATTCCTTGGGGACAGAAGTCTGCTTGGTCCTGACAGCAGAGCCTGAGCCAATATGGCCCAACATCAGAATTTTATAAAAGTGTCATGAGCAGATATTCAGGGAGACCAGCAAAGAAATTATGTGGGAGTTAACTGCAGAGGAATATTCCTTCCATCAGTAGTAGATTTCTGTCCTGAAGTTACTTTTTTACTCTATCTAGCAAATGCATGGAAAGTATCATTACACATTGTCTTTACCTAAACTCCCACTTATTTTTGAGACTAAAAAGGTTCTTTAAGACTATCTGACAAGTTCTTCCCCTTCACACAAGCCAAATAATCTGATCCAACCAGCAGCTTTTGCAGCATGACCACAACAACTTGAATTCATCTCTAGAGTTCTTTGCATGCCCCTCAAGACATGCTCTAGAATCATGGAGAAAGAAGAGGAGCCATTGGAAACAAGATAGTTACTGTTTAAAAATGCTCTTTCAACGGTGTTATTACTTTTGCCTTTCTGCTTTATTGGATGTCCCTCTGCTTCTGTACTTACAAAAGGGCAAGCAAGAGTGCCCCAGTTCACCTTCTCTGTATCATTCATCATTCTGTACACTGCTGTCACGTTCTCTTTTATTTGTCTCTTCTTTAAATTAAAACAATCCCTATCCTTCCCATCCCTCCTCAAACAGAAGACTCTCTGTGACTCAATTATTTTCCCTGTCTATCTCCAAGTGCCCTTTACTTTGGCTATATCTCTTCTTTAAGATATGAAGAAGAGCACTGACTAGACAGAATGCAATCACACCGTGCATGGAGTGATGAATTAGCATATATTTGAGGGAGCAAATATATTCCCCTTTTATTATCTTCTGTAATACAGAGGAACTTTGCCTGTATCTTGACCTTTATTTCTCCAATGTGAACCATTAAGATTTTGAGTTTTCTAACAAACGACAAGTCAAGGACGTGTGGATAGTTCTTCTTATTAAAACTATGCCAGTTTGGAGTAAGGGACCTGCTATAGATTCAGAAATTTCCATTAGTACCACGAAAAACTTTCTATATTTGTACTTGAACTTGTATACACAATTGGAAATGCCATTTGTTAACCATATGAAAACTCTTGGTATCACTTCCTGATATGCTTTGAACTGTCCATAACTTTTACTGTAGAAGTCTCTCTTGATAAGTATCAGTAACAGAAATTCCCTTATCACATAGAGGAGAAGGGAATACCATGTCAGCCTCTCGTGCTCTAATGGGACTGGCTAGAACAGGGTGTTCAGAACCTGGTGGGGATTTGAGATGGAGCATATTTTGCTATCAGGTTTCACATGAACAGCAGCCACACTCTTTAAAACTGTGTATTTGGTGATCTGCACTGTGCTTTCTGAGGCTGTGTTTTCAGGCTGTGATGTCCCGTGCTGATGCATGAACAGAGCCTAGCACTGCACAGCTGGGGCTTTCCAGCACAGCCACTGGACAAAACGACCTGAAGAACAAGCCTGGACTTTCTGTGCCAGCCCCTCGACTGCCAGAAAAGAAACATCAGAAACAACGAGGGATTGCTGACCAAGCTGGAGGAGCTGCAGCAGATTTCAGATGGGGAACCTACCTAAAGGCACCAGCAATCTTCAGCTGGTGAAGCTGAATCTTCTTCACTCATAACTTCATTTCTCTCAGCTTCCAAAATCTCTCAATACTCACTTACCTTCTGTGTACTCTAGACATTGAGACAGTAAGCTGAGGGCAAAGGGCCCATCAATTTTCTGCTCATACTGCAGTTCCTTCACAGGATGGATTCCTCTATGTCGACACAACAATAACTACTGCTAATATTTCTGTATTGCCGCAGGCACACTGATGAAAGAACGTGGACAGCAATCTGAGAGGGCTCAGATCCAAAGCAGAGGTCCACAGTATGATACAGAACAGCTTTAGGAATGCTGTTATTTGGCAACCAGGGTGTTTTCTGAAGCTCTGCTTTCATGATCCTTCTTTTGCCCCATAATGAGCTCAAACGCCCATGTGGGCCAGGGGAACTGTGTCAACAGATGCCTTGACCAGGGCAGAGCTTTTTGTAAGATCAAAGACACAGCAATGGAAATAACCATGCAGTGACAAACTGTGAACCTAGAATACAGAGAGCTTTTCCAAGTTTATAATACACCCTAGGTGACAGTTTGTGTGTGGCGGGTAAAGGCCGTGCAAGCTCTGAGTGATATTTTTTCATATTTAACTGCTGTGATGCAGTAAAGTGTTATATCCAGTGTGCTGCACAAATCTTTTGGGGCAGCTGGAGGACAAGACACAGGATGGACATGGCTGAGAGCAACTACAATGAGAAGAACAGTTCCATTTATGTTTGCAAAGCAAAGCTCAAAAATGCACCTCAAAAATACACTGCAAGTGTAGCTGATACAAAAAAAAAAAAATAACCATCACTAGAGCCTGAATGTGCAAAAAGCCCCAGAAAAATCACCATCGTGGAGAAAACTCCCTCACTCACTCACTGAAACATCAGCCATGCCAGTGACAATATTTTAAATGTCAACACTGTATTTTACTGCTCATCAAGGCATGTAGGGACAAGGAAGCAATAGCACATAATGGAACAGTGATTTTCAAAGAGGGGATGTGCAAGGCAATAGCTATATGAAAAAAGATCATTTGGCTTTCAGTCAGCTCCCAAGGAAGGACTGCTGTCTTTCTTCTTGAAAGATTTTTACTTAAAAAAATTTGGAAAACACTGTAATAAAGCATCAGTACAAAATGTGAAAGATTGAGGACAGACCAAGAACGCTGAAGACATTAATAAAGAAACAGTAGAGATAAATGACAGAATTACAAGTAATACTCAGTCTAAACTCCTGACACAACATGACTATAAAATCAGATCTGCTACTCATCTGGGATGCCATATATGATCAGCAGTGTGGAAAACCACAGCAGATCCAGCTTTTGCAATTAATGTATGGGTTTCCTGCAGGCCTGTAGCTTTATAACCAAGATTACCTTGAACAAAAATGCAGTTATTTAAATGCTCCTAAAGAAAAGACTGATTTAGAGCTGTGAACATTCATTTCACCAGCCTGTCATTAACTCACTGACATGGTATAGTAGATTGGTTTGCTAAAATACCAGTGTGTGAATATATGTGTGCATGTGGAAAAGAGAAAGTTTTTCTCCACTTTTCAGTAATTCTGTAAAACACAGAGCCCCTCCCTATTTTAATAAGGACGTGTCAGTCCCTGGTTGCAATTTGTAAACTACAGGGGCCTCTCAAGTTCTTATCAAAGGCATGGGTCTTACCCAGTACACAGCTGAGATGGTTGTCAAAATTCCTGCTGATTACACCAGGCTTTGCTGAAGCCCCCAACAGGAAAAGAAATACAAGAAATACAAGCTACAGACACTAGGTTGGACAGAGATTTATTTCACTCCCCAGAATTTTAAAACTGCCAAAAATGTTTGGGGGAGGGGATAAAGGTGACTTTTTATGACTAGAATGGTATAAAGGGATCTAAATGAGGTTTAGAGTCCTGTGAGCAACTCAGAGTTTTCATGGAAGAATCAGTTCACAGGCTAAGTGTCAAACATGTTAAACTGATTTCCTAGGAAAGGTTGATGGAATAGTACAAAAAGCACTGGATAACTAGCTGAAAAGCAGAAATAAGGACACAAATAGCACAAATAGCTCCTGTGCCTTGATACAATTTACATTTACACTATTACTATTAAGGAGTATTACAAAAATCTAAAAAAAAGTAGAAACAAAATTCTTGAAATAATTATTAACCTTATTGCAATTCTCTCAGTTCTTCTCCCAGCTGTAAGGCAGCAGCAAGGCTGGCATGTGATGGGGAGATAGCTGGCACATGGGGCACTCCTGGCAGGGAAAGGGCACTGGGTCAGGCAGCACTGGGACTGTGCTGGGGACTAGGGCTTGTTTTTGGGAGGGAACTGGGTGTGGACAAGCTTGTAAACTGTCACACTGAACAGAGCCCTCTCTGGCCTTGCCTCACTCCCCCTTTGGGGTGCCAGCCAGCCCCCTCGAGGCTGTCAGGGCAGGGGGGCCTCTCCACAGGCCCTGGAAGTTAATGAACTACAGCCCCTGGGGAAAGTGAGGTGAGTGTGCCTGATGCCCAAGGCGTGACACCTGGGAGATCTGCTGTAAATTATCTTCTCCCCTAACCTGTCAGTAACCACACACCTGCAGTGTGGGTTGCCAGCCCAAAGGCCAGTGGTCTTTCACCAGGGGAAATTGTGACAAAATGTACCTCGCAGCAACAGCAAAATAATGCTCAGATGAGTCTCACCTTGCTCTGCAACTGGGGCTCATTTACAGCCTCAGCCTCTTCCTCTTTTGTCCTCTTCAGTCCCCTTGGCTCCCAGAGCCAGGCAGTATGAGATCTGGCACCACCAAACCCCCTCACCAGGGATAACCCAGTCAGCTCACCAAACACTTCATTTTCTGCTTAGAGAGCAAGAAAGGATAAAAAAAGCTGGCTGGGGACTGGCAAGAAAACCCCCAAGGACTGAGAAAAAACAGCCAAGAGAAAGTCAAGGGAGTAGCAAACAGGATGGGTGACAGACAGAGGAGCATAGGAGACAGAAAAGGAGCTCCTCTTCCTTGGCATGCCAGGACCTTACCACGTGCCAGCTCCCTGCCCAGGGCAAAGGAGAACATTCCAACTCCATTGGTAAACAAGGACAAAAAAAAGCAAGGAAAAAGGAAATGTCATCTTAACCATAACTGAGCAGAAATTTTTATTCCAAGTAGCTGTACTAAAAGCAATAACAACTTCTCAGCTCCCCATGTTCCAATCAAAACTGAATGGTGCTTTCTGCAATACACAGGGCAACTTCCTTTCCAGAAGTCATTACAGTTTTATAGAGCGGCACCTTTGCACTCTGCCACAAAGCAATCTGTTAACAAACATTAGGAACAGCAGGGATGGAGCAATGGGAGACTCTCAAATCAAGTATTCATTGATTTCATTTAGACAATTACACCGTACAGAGCAACCAAAAGGGTTTAGAGTTAATCTTTCCCTGATGGCTTGTGGTACATGAGCAGGTCCCTGGGTGGTCCAGACGCTTTGGATTCTGTTGCTGGGTCTTCCACGGCCTCGTGTAACCTCTGAGGCACCAACTCTCCTCCCCAGCCTCCACATGGGGCACACTACAAATTGTGGCTAATAGTGATCTACCTCACAGGGGAGAAATAAAACACCTCAATATTATCACATAAAAGAAACCACCACAGCTAAGTGAACTCTATCACTATTATGTTTGCAGCCCCCCCATAGTAATTTCATTGCTATTTTTGTCGTGGTTTTGCTGTTCTTTTTTACCCTGATGAAAACCAGCAGAAGACAAAATGACTTGTTAGTATTTCAATGAACTTCACTTCCACTTGCCTCCTTTCTAATTTCTTTTGCAGGCAAAGCTGAGTTCCAAAAACATGAAGTGTACACAGGTGTGGGGAAGTTCAGGTCAGACAAAACGTGCTGCAACCAAACAAAATTAATTTGAGGTGGATGGATGTGAAACATCTCCACAGGCTACGTGTAAACTGTCACAGGCAGCTGTGCCTGCTTGAGTCAAACCAACCCAATGCATACACTTGGATTTTGATGTACACTGGCCATACTGGCCAGCAGTGGACATAGGATGTAGACAGCAGTATGCAATCCAGAATATTCCAATAGGAGGACACAAGTGCATTCAGAGACTGCCTCCCATGATTACGGTAGGCAAAATTTTGCAAAGTACAGGATGGAAGGAAATCAGATGATGGAAGTGTCAGACATGATTATAGGGAGGTAACAAGAAAGTTCAGTGGAAAAGAAAGAAAAGAAGAGCAGAGTTTCTTCAATTAGTCTTCTTCAGAGCAGAAGGAAAAGATCCCAACCACATGCTACTCCATAAAAGGCAGACAAAAGCACTGGCACCAATGTTGTATAGACACAGTCTGGGAAAGGCCCAAACCAGCAGGTATATGGATCCCAAACCCACACAGCAAGAGAGCCATTCACCTCTAAAAGCCACCAACACTTTATACACATCCAAAATACATAAATACACCTGAGATAAGAGAGCTATGAAAGGCACATCCTTTTCAGGAACTCTTAAAATCCTTTTGCTCTCAAGCCCTTCACTTTCTATGTTTCTCTTCTCTTCAGAACAGGACTCTCTGCCAGCTATCTTCTTCTGCCTACTACATGGCTTCTCTAGAAAAGGCAGGCTAGCACAAACAAAAGGAGGAACTGCTGTTGACTCCTACTTTGGGGGCAATGTGGTGAGGGGAACCACAGTTTCAAGTTTTTAAGTATGGACAGACTTCCTTCTGTGAGCAGTAAGAGCAGGAGACGTTGACTGGGACTCAACATCCCCTTCTCTGGCACCATGAGCAGAAAGTTCCTCGTGGGTTGGTCCTTCCAGAATGCACTCATCCTCTTCTTCAGGATCTACCCCAACTCATCTTCCCTCTTACATTTTCAGGATAGTGCCTGGCACTATCTTTGGCACACTGTGACCCCTTCAGCTGGATGCAGTTCACCAACCCAACCTGGCATCATCACCAGCTCTGCCACAGGCAGGTGTGGCTTGGAAGACAGCCTCTGCAGAAGCCTGGATAAACCATCTCACTGTCTTCAATGAGGCACATTAAAGGGGCTTAAGTCCTCAGTTGCAGCCTGGAATCATGTCTCAGACTCTGTGATTCAAGTTATGTCAATGTCAAATTAAAACCCCCCTGTTCACATCCCACCTTCTCAACACATAGCTCCACAACACACAGAAAAGCATAACTTGCTTATTCAGAGTCAAAAACATACAAGACTGAAGCAACAAGCAAACAGCTGAAGCTGAAACCTGTTGAATTCACAGCAGATATGGATTTCCTACTCTCTGCTGGGCCTGATGCATGTACATTGTAAGGTACAAAACAGGGAGGGCAGTGTACAAGTGTGGAGGTGGACAGGAACTGAGAGATGACTTCCCTCAAACAATTACAATGGTGAGATTTTCCAGCATTTTCAACCATGCTGTTGAATATCTGCCTTCCTCTCCAATCAGCAAAGCAGAACATCCCTAAAAAAATAAAAGTAGCAGCATAGGACCAGAGAGAAGAGAATGTAAAATGATGAGTTGTTCTTTCTAACTCCGTATTATGGCTATTATCCTCAGGAAAGGACTTTTACCTCCTGGCACCTATGAAATAAGAGTTCTTGGTGGGAGTAAAAATTTCATCTCTTTCTTTATCAGATATTCACAAATGATGCTGTTTTACCCAACCAACTAGCACTTACATGGTGTTCTACAGACTCAAAGACAGAAAACGCTGGAAAGATTTTCCAAATAAAGTTCATTTAAGGCTACCACAGACCATCGTTTGTAAAGTAATCTCCGAAAATCCTTGTCCATAGAAAAAGGCAGAGAAAAGGCTTCTTTAACCCCAGGTTGATTAGATGCTTATCTGTGTGCAGGTCTGAAGGTGATCATAACCGATCACCTCACTTTTGGTATAGAAAAGCATAATCAGCTGTTAAAACTGAATTTCACAGCTGGACACTTTTATTCAGTATCTCATAAAGCTGCCTCAGAGAAAGTGCAAGGTGAACCTCATTTTCACTTTTCTGCACTGTGTTAAATGAATGAAATACAGAGGATGGCAACTGAGCTCTGCTGATTTGTAGATTACAAATTCAGATCTTGTCTGGAAAACTCTATGGTGACTGAGATACCTAATTAAATTGTGACATCACAGGAGATGCGAGTTAAAACGAAGCAACTGCGAGGAACAGACATATTTTGACATTCTGTTTAATGCTCTTTATTTTTGTTAACCTGTAATTACTTCAATGACTACTGAACATAAAAAAGGATGTCTTTGTTAGAGAAGATGCCCCCCCGGATTTTAATTAAGGTGCAGGATTTCACAATGCAGATATCTGAGGCCTATTAGAACAGTTCTGACACTATTAAGTGAGACCAGATTTCACTTCCATGATATTTCCAAGCTTATTCTCACTTCTCCTCAAACCAAACCCCAACTTAGGGTGAAATGTTTTAGTTGGGCTGTACATAGAAGAAAAAGGTGCACCTTGGTTCATTTGAAGGTTATCTCTAATGGAAAAGCTCCAGCTCTGTCTCCAGAGCAAAAACTCAATACTTTGCATAATTCAACTTCCTTAATAAGGGGAGTTTGCAGCAATTTGAACAAAACAGCTACCTTACATGCATTTCTGAGCCAGTGAAATGTGCACACAGCTCTCGGGGCTACCTGAATGTGCAGTGTGCTTTGAAGGGTGGCTTTGGAAAGATGGCACTGTGTGGTCCCACATTTATTGCCTCTCAACGGCTTCTGGATTGAGTTTACTCAGTTTCCAAGGAAAACTGTGCTTAATTCTACATAACATTTCTCCAAGCAATTTCAATCTAAAAGTTTAAAGTCAAGCCATCCTCCTTGTGACCCCTATATCATCACTCGTAAAGCATGACAAACGTGGGCAGGCAGCTCCAGGGTAAGAGTATGGTTTGAGGGCAACAGTGCAAATTCTCTACTAGTATAAATCAGTAAAAATCAGTGTTGCTTGCCTACTTTGAGTGGAGGCATTACCACATAGACCAGCTGTGGATACAGCTAAATGAAGACCCGTTCTTCAAATGGGAAGAGAAGTAAATGCCTCATGGGTGTCAGAGAACCAAAACAGGACTGAAGTCCCTCTGTCCACCCCATGCTGCTTCAGACAGCAATAAAAAGGTAGTGTGGTTATTCCTAGGACAGGGCTGCAAACAGAGCCTGAGAGCAGAGAATGTCTTGAACAGTATTTCATTGTCCCACAGCCAATTTTCAGAGTAAAACCACAGACTAATGTGAAGATTTCACAATGCAGACTTTTGACAAAGAAAGGATATTTCTTCTGGTGTAACATTTGGGCCCCAACACCAATTCAACATATTTCCCAATGACAAAAAATCTTGTAAACCACAAAACACAAGGATTACAGAAGTTAAAGATAGAAGAAGAAACCCACAAAGCAGAAATATTAAGGCCACCTGTGCACTAGTGAAATGCACAGTTGCCACAGTCAAACAGGATATATCCCTCATTAACATGACATATAATAAATCACACACATATGTAGAAAAGACACTTCATCTTATTCTAGAGAAGCAGAACCAGAAAAATTAAAATAAGCCAAAGCTTTTGTGGCCAACCTACAGTAAAAAGCTTCAGCTTGAATCCTAGCAGCACTTAGCAGCCTATGTCAACACACCACCAGATGGAAAACAGAGGTTCCCATGTAGATCCCGATCAAAGCCAGACCAGGATTCTGAGGTGAATGCTTCCAAGGAGAAGGGGAGGAAAAGAAAACTTCAAAGGTCAAGTTGCCAAGGTTATAACCTGAGACCTAACATCAGCCACAGACGTTTATTTAACCTTTCAGGTGCTCATTAGTGCCAAGCCCTCGTGGCAGCCGCCATACTGTCTCTCCATCCTGCAGCTGGCTGAACGTGCAGTTATATCCCATCCTAATGAGCCACAAGGAGGGTGATGTGTGTCACTGGCTTCTGTTTCAATCTTGGCAATCTCAGTGTAAAAGCCTTGCAACATCTTCTGATTCTCCTGACATTTAATTAGCCGGTGTCATTTTGATGCCATAGCCTGTCTCATCAGGCTGATAACGACAAAACAACATGTGGAGCATAAAAGTTCCATGAAAACTTTCAGGTCTGGCAGCCAAGCTTACGAGTCCCCTGACAGTCACAGTTTCTGGGACTGGTTCCCATTAGCCCTTTGTTTTGGCACTGCTATCAGCAAGAGCTTCTCTGTTAAGGACAGAGAAACAAAAAAACCACCAACAAACTGCAAAGCTCAGCATAGCCTTGCAAAAAAATGACATCCTTTAGCTTAAAAAATTTTACCTGTCCTGCAGAAAGAGAGCATCCTCATTGCACAAACTCACAGCTATTCATCCTGAAGGACAGGTTTATGCCACAGGATAGAGTCCATCATCTTCTGGCCTCAAAAGGAAGTGCTATTTATTTAATTGTGTACAATGTTTTTCTCCATTTCTCATCTGATACTTGGGAGGATAATCTCCAACAATACCTGCCAACTGCTTCTCGTCCACATCAGCTGCACAATTTGACCATGGTCATTGCTACACAAAATGTGAGCCATCTACATTTGCACTCAATATAACCAGTGGACTTTTTTCCAAAATCCTAGTCTCATACACTAAAACATTTTTTATTTTTTGAGATTGTACCAGTCAGAGATGAGTAAGAACTCACATGAACCAAGACATTTCACTCACAAAACAAAATCAACTGAAAATCTTTGTCATCAAAATCTAGGCACAACCTAATGTTTTGTAAAGACAGACATGCAACTACCTGAGACAAAGGATGAACAGAAAGCACTCAGCAAGTTTAAAAAGTTTACTGAACCAGTGTGGTCTCCAGACCCCAGCTCATCTGGAGGATCCTTGCCTAAGCTCAAAGTTGCTTCTCAATTGAATGAGCCTATCTTTTAGAGCAAAATGCTCTGGGAACTTACAGCTCCCACAGGGACAGGGAGATTTCTTCTAGGCAAATGTTATGGGCTGGTAATGGCAACACCACTATCAAGGGTGAAGGAGCTCTTGCAAGACTTTTCCACTTGTCTTCTGTTTATCTTATTTCCATGGTAAAACCATGATATTAAAGTTCCAACCAGTTCATGCCCATGGCAGACTACTGACCACAACAACTGATTCTACCAGTTCCCTCTACTAAAAAGCCTTTCAAGTGCTTCTCTGCTGTGTCTTGGAGAAGGTGCTTGTCAATGCACATTACTGAGCAATTAATTTCTTCCCTCTTCAGCAACATTTCTTTTTAAAAAGCCAAATTTCACCATGAATTTATGCCTGACCAAAATCACACTTCATGCAGAACAGTGTATGGTGAGCCTGGGACAACCCACTCAGTTCAGAAAACTTTGGAGGAGTCACATGCAGTGATCCTATTCCACATTTGGAGGCCCACATTTACAGTGTTACTTCTTGTTTCCTCACACAGTAAATCATGGAAGACCTCTTTCCATAGAAACCCTTGACCTGGCTTGAATTATATTCAGGGCAATACCAATGGATGAGTGCAAGAATCTACATCTACTTCTTAGTGTAAGTTTAAATAATTGTCTTTTATTTTATACATGCACACACATACTCAAGGGAAAAGAAGGATGAAGGTCTAAGTGAATCAGTCTAAAAGTTAAAATACAGTAAAGTGATGGAAATCCAGGAACTGCTCCAAACTACAACACCAAAAATAACCACCCACAAAAAACCCCTTAAGCCTTACAATACCTCCCTCACACACATGAACACATTTGCATCCGTTACCTTATGAAAGCTTTTCTTGCCTCAGCAACCCATAATAGTAGCAGCACAGGAAAGTTTATTTGAAAAACACACGTTAGCATGTCTCTAAAACACTTTTGAAGTACTAATGTGCTCAGTGATTATGAACTGCCCAATAAATGCCAACTTTCCACATTAGCAAAGTAGCTGGGATTGAGTGAGCATAGGAGGGAAGCCAACGTGGCAGTCAAAGCAAAGCACTGGGGATCAAACAAGCCAGATTTGCTTCCCATGACAGCTCATGACTTGCTCTCTGTCCTGCTTCTGCCTTGGTTTCTTTATCTGTAACACCAGGTAATACCACCTACTTGAAAAGGGGCAAATAATATTAATGAGAGCTTTTAACTGCTCCAAAATCTTACAAAAGGTATGATTAATTCTTTAAAAATTTCTGAAACAATTATTATTGTCATTTCTTTGTTCTGCTGGAGCATGTAAGAGTCCCAGAACCATGCAGCTGTAGGCACAGTACTGATGTGGAAAACAAAGGTGGTCCCAGTCCTGGGTGTACTCAAATCTATGAAAGCTACAGAAAGACAGACTAAAGAGAAACCCACAGAAACAAAAGGCTTTGTGCTTGTGAATTTTTCCTATTTAGGTAGCTAATTTTTTTTAAACTGACTTTATTTTATCCTTAATGAATGTATCATATCCAAGTCTCATTATCAAACCTCTCCTATTTCAAATGTTGAAAGTGGTAACTTTTAAAAAATAGCTGGTAGTGTATCCCTACTCCCAAACTATAAATCCATGCCATCAATTATTGCCATTTTAATTGCCTAGTTAGCAAATACCCTTCATCTGTCTACACTATTAAGCAATGAAGTAAACATGGCAGTAAGACATTAGTTTGATAATGCTTGCCAAGTTTGATAAAAAAAATCTTGATTCTGTTATTAATATACCAACAAATATATAAGGCTGAATTACTTATTTTGCCCATTTAAAATTAGCACTAGAGAGGAAGATATGTGTCCTTAGCAGTACCTACAGAGAGAACCTTACAGTTCACAGCAGATTTACCTTTTTCCTTGGTTTATTTTAAGAACTTATAAATGGAAGGACACTTCCAACTGTGTTAGTCTATCAGAAGATAGCCTGGTTCAAATTTGTCTTCACTGCACTGACATCAGACAGCGATAATTCTTCTAATCTTATAGAGTGACGAAATATTTTTCATTAAGTCTTGATGGCACCAGGCAATTGTATAAATATAAGTACTTTACTTGGTTGGGATGTAAATAATATTTTAGCTTAATCCCATTAGAAAGAAAACCAAACAACCAACCAAATAACCTTCTATTTACCTGGAAGTGACAAAGATATCATGGAATTCCAAGACTTGTGCTCCCTCTCCAACAGGGCATTTAAGCAGAAACTTAAAATTGAGAAAACATTTTGCTAGCCTGAGAGCACGGAACGTGCATCACAAAAGGGGTGACACCTGCATCAGTACCCTACACTCCTGCCACAGCCTTGGGAACCAGGCAGAGCAGTTTATAAGGCACTGGAAATCTGAAAGTTTGGTTACAGATTGCTCCCTTACTCCTCCCCCCACTCACATCCTTCCAGAT
The DNA here is from genome assembly GCA_013401035.1 of Horornis vulcanius. Taxonomy (NCBI): domain Eukaryota; kingdom Metazoa; phylum Chordata; class Aves; order Passeriformes; family Scotocercidae; genus Horornis; species Horornis vulcanius. Next base: position 36,190 of record VZUA01077436.1, on the reverse strand, counting down.
CAAGGACGTCTCTCCACAGCTCTGCAGGCAGATGAAAGTGCACCCTTGCCATGCTGCTAGCTGAGAAAAAGCTATGTAAAGTTATTTCACATTCTTGTGACCCTCATGAATAAAGCCCCTGCTGAAATGTACAGTGGATTAGCTTGGGCTCCATGCCTGATTTAGACAGTTTGCATGAGCTGAAAAACAAAAACACTCCAAAGTATTTTCTGCTAACAGAAGCACACATACATATATATATGTGTGTGTGTGTGTGTGTGTGTGAATGCAGACTACAGCCTCTAGCTATAATCACTGCATTATCTTGCTTCATAGTATATCAAAGGGATCATGAACCTCATGGAAATACTGCCAATGAAGTACTGTGTTTTAGTTTACAAACTTCTGAAGTACTTTGTTATGACAAACAGGCAGACAGCTCAAACAGCCATCTGAAAAGCCAGGGGATTTCTTTAGATTTTTCTAATTTCTTTCCTTGTGTAACCATTTAAAAACTTGATTCTCCTACACTAATGCTTCTACAGATAAGGAGCGAGAATGAAACTTTTTTTTTGTGCTGCTGTGTCAAAAGCTTTTGTAATTTCCTACAGGGACATCACATCAAGATGTAGTCTCTTCGTGAACAGCCTTACTAACTTTGCAAAACAAAGTGTGACTAGCTTTAACACAATCTCTTAAGAGGACAGCAGTAAAATACCACACCTATTGACTGAGGCTGGAAGAGAAGTGGTGTAAGAGGTGATGGAACTGTCCATAACACACCACTACCACTCAGCAGGGACTACTGCAAGGAATTAGCAAGGTCAAGGCTTGGCTCTGAGCATGACATTTGAACCAGAGAAAGAAAACAGAATCTCCTCCATGGATTTTCAAGAAAATTGTGAACTTTTTCTATGTACCAATAACAGGCTTATTTTTCCAGGACGTGACCTCAAGTACCAGCTCGTGTCACTGCTCCATGAGCAGCTGTAGAAGAGCTACATCTGGGAGGAGCCCCAAAACCAGGCTGCTGAGTAGGGCTGCAGCTCAGGGCAGCTCCTCATGGACATCTCAGTTCTGCTTTCTCCCAGTGGCCCTCTGTCCTCCCCTCTGCTCATCGAGGAGCAGGAAAAGCGAGGAGCAGCAGTGCCCAGACAGCCCGGGGTCAGTGCAGGGGAAGCAGCACAGCCACGGCACGTGGCATGTTGGGGGAAGATGAAGAAATAAAGGAAAGAGAGGACAAAGAAACACGTGGGAGATGTGTGATCACTGGCATGAGACGGCTGCTGCACCTACACTCCTCTGTGTGTGCACCATGTGCAAGTGCACATTTAGGGCAGGGGCTGGGAGGCTCTAAGGAATACTCACTGACAGAAATCTCAGCCTTGCTTGTGACACATGTATAACTTTCTATGCACTGTGGGTCAAATATTTACAAGAATGCCTCTTGCTTCTGGTAAAATCAACCACAGGAAGGGCAAGGAAGGATGTAGTGGTGGCAAAATGCAGAACCCAGCATTGCCCTGAAGAGCACAACGACAAAAACTGAAAGTTGGAGCTCCTCAAAATAAACTGTCTGTGTTTGAGGGCTGGAACAGCAAAAAGGGGAACTCTCAGTCTTGATTCTGTTATTGCAGAGGGACCAAAAAGCTGTAACTAGAGCAAGTGGTCACCAGGAAATGTAAGGAAAGTGACTGAAGAGCCACACTGGTTGTAGAAAAAAGGTAAGTCCGATGAAGTGCCACAGCAAAGAAATATTATGTAAATCAAGTCAGCTAAGCCCAGCAGAAGGCCCAGGCACCAAAAAGCCACTCTGACAGCAAAGCAGAGGGTGTTTGGAGACTGAATCCAGCAAAGGAACACAGCAACAATGGCCTCACTGACAGGGGTCCATGCTCATATCCTGCCCATCCCAGGGTGAGCAAAAAGGGCACACACGGAAAAAGTTTGGGGTCAAAGATCAGCAGGTCTGTGCCAAGAAATGTAGTGTTTCATTAGCAGAAGACACAGAAAGGCCCCAAATTGCCTGCCCTTGCATTGCTTTGTTTTGATATGGGGCTTTACATGGGTGCAAAGCTATTGTAAACACACGTACTATGTTACAGAAATGCTAGAAAAATAAGTCTATTTTTTTTTTTTTTGTAAAAAGATGGATATTTTTACAGCATACAGAGCCAATCATGACATTTAATTTTACAGAACAGGAAGGAGCTCAGTAAGTTGCTGTAAAAATATCCACCCTTATGCAACTGAAACAGCAGCTATGGATCAGGAATAGCTGTGGAGTGGCACCATGGACCTCTCCAATACTGTGGATATGAACCTAGGGACAGAGCTTAACCTACACCTCAGCCAGCTGCTGTACCCCTGGCAGTGACCTCTTGTGTAAAACGACCCCAGCAAACACTTGCTATATAGTCAGACCTATATTCCACCCCCCCAACCATATTTTCCATGTCACAGACCCTGTTAAGTAATTTAACACAAACTGTGGGCAGAAAACAGAAAATACCGACATTTCGATTTGGCAGGCATTGAAATTTTCATCATAAGCATTCAGACAAGGAGTAAATTCAGACAAGGTAAGGAGCTGCAGATGCTTGCTAAAAATACTGTCATCTCTGAGGGTATCTTAGGTACAGCCCCACACACAGCAGGAGAATAGAATATGGTCAACCACACCACCAGCAACATAATAACAATACCTACTTATTTAAATGTGCTGCGAGCACACCAGCATAACTCAGTAACTGTTTTTTTGCATTCTTTGCTTGAAAGAAACATTGCATAATACTACTGTAACTATAGATTGCTTTCTTTTTCTTTTTTTACTGAGCATTTAATTCCTAACAACACTTAATAAACATAATGAATGAGGAACACTCCCTTATCCCCATCTGTTTATTTCTTCTTACTGGGGGAAAAACATTTTTTTTAAATTTGGCCCTTATATGAAATACCAAATGCTGTGATTTATGATATAACCAAGAAATTCATGGTCCTTACTCTTTCAATTACAAAAAACTTTTCAATACTCTAAACATAATTGAAAGATAAACTATTTTTGACACCAGCTACTCTGAAGAATAAATAGCCCATTAAATAACAACCTTCAGTATACATTCTACCTTTACCAGTAGAGAAGTAAAAGTGATCAGAAAAAGCTTGAGGGCAATACAGCATAATTCGAAAGGAGAAAGCAGTGAAAAGGCCCAATTATTCTTATTGGCAAAGTAATATATCTAAAATAATAGGAATCTTCTGAAATCAAGTTCACTTGGTATCACAACTGAAGGCACTATTTAAAATACACCAGTAATGGAAGGACAATTTATTATTTGATTGATATAAATGATCTGTTAATGTTAAAAGAAGACAAAGCTACGTGGGCAGTTTTGCTCTACATTGCTATTTCACATAAATAAAAATTTGTGTGAAATTTCTCCTCAGTGGGAGGAACTATATATTCAGGATCTCCCCTTGGGCAAGGCATGGCTCTCAAGGTTGGTCACCAAGACTGAGGAATTCCTTACCACAAGAGACTCTTGGTAAGTGGTTAAGAGCATGCTAAACTCTGAATTCTCAATGGCTAAATGATATAAAGGATTGATCATGTGCAGATAAACCTTTAGACATAAACTGTTGGGCAATGCTGGGAATAAGTCCAGATCCAGCTGCACCTAAAACCCCCTCTGGGAAGGAGTTTAGAGTGCAAGGGGATCCTTCCCATCATGACTCAACAGGAGGGTCTCCCTGACAGTGTTGGCTGAGCCTGTCCTGTATGCAGTAAACAACCAAGTGTGCCTTGCCACTGAACCTTATTAACCCACTGTCACATCTGCTATCAAACTTTGGTTTTTATCAATAAACACAGTTACTTCTCTCTTACCACTGAAGTGCATGACTCCACCTGTGGAGTTTGGAGTTTAACCATGTAATGCATTTCTGGAAGCTGGCACAAAACAAGTAAGACATACCTGATGTGCCAAAATATAGATATTATGGCCAACATCTTTTGGGGAGATGCCATCATCTCCATTCTCCTCCTCGTGGTCACATTCCAGACCTTGGTTGTAGGCATTCTTCATCACATCCACCTGGAACAAAAACCCAGCCAGAGAGAGATTAAATAAATGTGGTTCTTGGGGAAAAAACACACTGTGTTTGAACACAGCCACTTTGTTCAGCTCCAGCCTGGATGGGTGCCCTGCAGTTCTGCAACAAGAGCGAGCAGCCTGAGAAACATTTTCTGAAAAAAGACAAGCTTGAAGGATTTACGAAGCTCCAAACCACTACAGGAACCATGAGAAAGGAACAGGAATGCTGAGCCTTTGTGAGCAGGTATTTTCACAAATGCTCCTAAAACTGGTCTAGATACGGCAGGGAGTGTTGTGCAGCACTTAGAGTGCAGCCATGATCTTCCTCTGGCCAAAGCAGGCAGCAACACCATTTCACAGGAAAAAACCACATCTAAACCAAAAAGGAAAGGAAGATCTGAGTAGGGTGCTGGGGAAATTCCAAATATTCAAAAGCCTCTTACAGGACCACCATAGAGTTCCCCACACAAGGCCTGATCCTGCAGTTATACCCTAGGGATGGCCTCATTCTGCTGGGATGCCATCTTAGTGACGATTCCCTGAAACCAGCAGGCATGGGATTCTTCCCCCAGATTCTTCCCCAGAATCCCTCAAGAATTCCCAGATCTCTATGTCTCTGTTGTTACACAGTCAAGTCGTATTGGAAATGACTTCCCCAGATTTCCAACCCATTTACAGTTCTTGAAGACCTTCATAAACATCAGGGTTGTTCCAAAACACAGCAACAATTGCTTGGAACTCTCTTTGTTCATGAGACATAAATAAATAACATACATGTATATTAAATATATTCTGTGTCTACACATACATTTCTGTTAGCACTACTTCACAAACTGTACAAGCTTAATTTGCCAGCCCCTGACAAACTGCACTTGAAGACAGTCTACCAGAATATGATAATTTAGTTAGGAAACAATTACAGAAAAGTGCTTGGAACGGATAAAAATAATGAAGTCGTAAAGACTGAAATCATGCATGCTTGATCCCTTTAAAGTACTTTTTGTGAATTAGTACTATCCTGATACATTGTGCCACCATACGCTGCCAACACTTCTCAGCTTAGATACAGATCATTTTAAAAATGTTTTAATGACAGATTTTTTTTCAGCCAAAAAGATTTATGAATATTCACAAGTTTTCTCACCAGTTCTCTTGGTCTCATGTTGAAAAGGATTCTTTCCGCATTCTCGCTGTCTTGCCTGCTTTCCATAATAGCCAGCAAAAGCTTGGAGGCATTGTTCTAGAGATACAAAACCAAATTAATGTAAATTTTAACTCTCTTTCATGGATTAATGACCCTTGCATTTGTTTTAATTGAGATTATGACCACTTTTTAGTGGATAAGATTTTCAACCACTTGCATCTTTTATTTTACTGAAATATTTAGTA
>VZUA01077435.1:0-10855 GCA_013401035.1 Horornis vulcanius | reverse complement strand
GGTGGGAGGAGAATGAGGAGATGCCTTATTCTTGGGCTGAAATTCTCTTGTAAGGCTATGGTGAAGTTATAATTGATACATCGGACACTTTTGGGGTTTTTTTTTCCCTTTAACTCAGGGAATGCACTGGAGGGATGTAGCATTCTAACCACAGCCATGAGCAGAGGCATGTTGAAGCAAGCAGATGTTGAAGTAGCTGTGATCCAACACAAAGCTCAAACAGAGAGACATGAAAAACTTTGCTCCAGGGATGGAAGAAGAAAACCTCTGTTCCCAGAGATAAAAGAATATCTTTTTTTTTCTCTACTAGAACAGCTCATCCTTAAAATTACACCCCAATCAGCTGAGATGACCCATGGTGGTAGTTGTGGGAAGGCCGCCAAACCGTGGGAGGGACTTCATGATTGCAGATTTCTGGGAGGCTGCTGTTTGTGAAAATTAAAACCATGAGAAAACAGTTTTTTGTGGAAAAATCTCCATGACATGGCAGAAGAGACTCGTCTCTCTAAGTGAACTGAAGAAAGACTATTTTAGAAGCAGTAAACTGACTGAAAAGACCAAATTTTGTCTCTTTACATTGTCAGTGAGAAGAGAAAAAAGGGTTGGGTGAAGAGAAGTGTTCTGAAGGTTAATTCTGATTTTCTTATAACTTTTGCTTTTAGTTCTGTTAATAAAGTTTTCTGTATGCCCTTTGAAGTTTTGAGCCTGCTTTGTTCTCCTCCTAATCCTTATGTCACAGCAGAAAATGAGTAAATAATTCTAGAGGGTGCACTGGCATTTGGCCAGCACCGGACCCTCTACATTAATTGGTGCGTTGGCCGGGAAAGTCGGATTGGCGAACCAAAAACACTACAGATTTTTAGTAACAGCTGAATGGAAATACATCATATTGAATTTTCCACAGAAGACATCATCTGTCCCATGCCAGATACCTGCTATTATACTCCATCTATTCACTGGGCTACAGCAATGGGCAGGTAAGAGAAGGCATAGTTTGAAAGACTAATATGAGAGGCGAGGTGAACACAGATAACTACAGACAAGCATCATAAACCAAGTCAGTCCCTGAGATTTTATGTTTGATATATAGGGGTTTCTATTGAAACTCCAACCTTCCAGAAATGCAAATATTCCTCTTATAACAATGGCAGGGCCTAACTGCCACCAGGAAAATAGTTGGTATGTTTGACTTCTTGCCGATGTCAACCCTCCCAAGCAGATGGCATACGTATTGGGAGATCCCCATTAAAATATAGCACACGTAGCGCTCTGGATTTGAAACTACCAATGAAGCAGGCAGACTTAGAAAAAGGGTATAAAAGTAGATTTTAAACCTTTACTGGGATGTCACTGTTTAAGCAGTAAGAAAACAAGATTGTAAAGACAGATAAGGTAATGATTAGTTACTAATAAATGTTGCATCAAGTAACCTTTATTTTAATTGATTCCATCCTGTTCCTGAAGATGAGTATTTCTTAGGATCCTCTCCTGTCAGATGTGTTCCAGATAAACTTGTATGTAAATAGCCAGTGGAAATCTGATGCTAGATGCTAGCTGCCAGTTTAAGATTTGGTTCTTTGGCTGAAGCTGAAGTACTCAAAAATAATGTAGTGGAGCTTCTCTGAAGAGCAGGATGATGATGGCCTTAAGAGACCTGCACATTTTTCGTACTGGGTATATCCACATTAACAGGGATTGTGCTGTTAGCACACTCAGATTCCTGTATGCAGAGGCAACAGGATTCCGTGCATGGGCTACATGGGCAACTGTAGGTCTCCTAATGCTGAAGTGGCAAGAGAACCAAACTTAAACAAACAGATGATCATAAAGTGGTTGGGTTGGATGGGATCTCTCCCACTAGATCGGATTGCTCAAAGCCCCCTCCAGCCTGACCTTGAACGCTTTCAGGGATGGAACATCCAGTTTTATAGACTAACCACTGTCTCAGAACAATTCTGGGAAAATCAACTCTGCCATCCATTGTATAAAAGATCCTAATGTCCTAACATTAGGACATAGGCTGGCCAGCCATTGAAATATTGCTGCAGCTTGTATCTCAGTTAATTCCTAGATCCTGAAAAACTGCACTGCATAGTGGTGACATATGCCAGCTACTGAAAAAGAAAGAACAATTTTAAGATTAACCATCAGTGTAAGATCTGAACTTAAAGCACTTATTTTTCATCTAGTTCCTTCCCCATCTGTAAAATGTGAGATGATACTTAGCATCCTGGGTCTTAGAAAATCACATTAAAGAAAAAGCATGAAAGATTCTTCTCAAAGTAAAAGCAAAATATTATTACTTTTTCCTCTTTTCCTCCCTCTCAAATGCCAAAATAAGAAAGTCTTGATTCAAGGACAACACCTTGATGTAACACTGCAAGAGGTAAAGTACACATGTCCTTTGTAAGAATAGAAAAGTACAAAGCCAACAACATTTCTTGTTTATATATTAAGTCTTCCTGTCTTTTGTGAACATCTGCAGATTGCTAGCATTGTATATAAAGGTAAAACAACTTGTTTTTAATCTTAGCATCAGAGCTTTGTGATTTTCTTCCCCCTAGCAAGTTACAGACTTTACACATGATGTTTTCTTACTGTAGATCCTTTTCATTAAAAAAAAAAGAGGTTAAACTTTTCCTCTCTATTGTCAGAAGCAGGTTAGTTAGTGCAATGAACCTCTTAAAATTAGAGTGTGATAAAGTAAGGGATCTCTAACATAAAATTTGAATCTATGTATATTTAGGATGAGAGGAAATGGCCCCGAGTTGCTCCAGGGGAGCTTTAGATTGGATATTAGGAAAAATATCTTCACTGAAAGGGTTACCTAGCATTGGAACAGGCTGCCAGGGAAATGATTGAGTCCACCACCCCTGGAAATATTGAGGAGTGTAAATATGCCACTAAGGGTCCAGTGGTGGACTTGGGTGTTACAAATTAATAGTTGGATTCAATGATCCTAGAGGTCTTTTCCAACCCAGATGCTTCTGTGATTCCATGATCTTACAGGAATGGAATGTCAACTTTCTCCATTACTTTTGTCTGAAAACTTTCTACTTACTCCAGCTCAGGCTGTGCCCTTCTAAGTCAAGGTTAATTTGGACTGCATCTAAGGTAGGCTGGTGCTCCATGAAATTAAATACTCCTGAGATTCTCATCACCTTCCTCTCATCCCTTCCTCCTTCCCAAGCTCTACTTCCCCACAGAAGGGCAGGGACATAGGGACTGGGGGTTACAGTCAGTTCTTCACACCTTATTCCTCCTGCTGCTCAGCAAGGGGAGTTCTTAAATATGTTGCCACAGAGGCATTACTATCCTTCCTGATGGGCTCGGCCTTGCCAGTGGCAGGTCCATCCTGGAGCTGGCTGGCATTGGCTCTGTGGGACGTGGAAGAAGCCTCCAGCAGCTTAGCACAGAAGCCACCCCAACAGCCTCCCCACTACCAAAACCTGGCTGCACAAACCCAACACAATTTCTCTCCCTTTCCTTCAGCTTTATCTATTAAAACCAATCTGTGCAGCATCCTTCTACCTCTGTCCTGTAAGCTAATGAGTACAAGACAGTGTTTTTTTCTCTTCCCAGCTACAATTTTTTCAAGACATTTGGGAGCCTAATTTGGGTGATGGCTTAGTGTTGTGAAATTCAAGCTGAGTTAAGCAGATAATTTAGAATTTTTAAGTGGAACTTACAATTTCCTCTCAATGTGAGAAACTTTATTATATCCCTACCTGAAGTGCCCTGTGTGTATATTAAGTATAAGACTACAAACAAACTCCCAGTCACATTCTGCAGCACAGCAGACAAGGAGCATGCATGATTTAGCCCCCACACAAACTCAAATATCAAATTGTTTTTTAAGTAATATGCACATGCCATGAAATAAATTAGTAAAACCACATTATTGTTTGACTTCTCTATGTCACAAATGTTGTGGTGCAGATTTTGTTAGATAAGTAAGGCAACCGTTCAGGTCTTTGTTCTTTCATTAATGCCAGACTGTATTGCACTTCCCTGGATCATTTCACAGGTTTGGCCATACCTGCATTTGTCTGTCTACATAAATATGATGGTGGATGTGAGACAAGACTAACAAAATTTGTCAAGGAACAATTGCCTTCATAGCTGTTTGGCGATTTTCTTGGGAAAAGTATGAAGAGAAATTGCAAGGAACTTTACAATGCTCATATAACCTGGATAATCAAAACTAGGTAAAAATTCAGAGAAGAGAGCCTGGATTCTTTTGACTAGTTTAACTAAGAAGATAAACCAAACCTAACCTGCTTATTTCTTCCTTATTCCTAGAAATATAAGCCTTCATGTAACATATTATATATATGCTCAATTTTTTTCAAGAAATGTAACAGCAAAAACACATCTCTGAAGAATAAAGGATGTTCCTAGCATAAGACAAAGGGAGAAAGAAAAACAAAAAAAAAACCAACAAAACACCACTGAGGCCACAGCTGCTACGTTTATGTGGATTCAGTAGTGGAAATATGGCTCTGGTTTTGTGACAGAAAAATATTGCCTGGGTAAAACTGACAAAAATCTTGCTGTAATATGTGGACTGCACAACATTATGGTTTTATTAGAAAATAAGCCATTGAGGAACCTACAGTATACTCCTGTCTGTGTTCAATAGACTTAATAGGGAAACAAGTGGTCTATTTGATTTATGGTGTGCCTAAATCTTGAGGGAAAAAAACTTCTGTCTATCAAACCTCTGTTCAAAAGAGTGTTGCATGGAAACATAAGTGAGACTGACAGGAATATCTGTTGGTCCAAGGAAGCTGGAACAGATGTGATAAGCATTTTTCCTCTCTTGTTTGTACTCCTTTTGACTTAAAACTGTTAAAAAGAAGAGGAAAAAGCAAATCTTTTTCAAAGATGAGACACAAAAATCATATCCACAGTGAACTTTTAATACACTGCTGCCTTGGTAATAGAATGGTCTCCAAATACAGGGAATTTCACGCTGACACTTTGATTAGAAAAACACATTAGGAGTTCATTATTTCTAAGCCCTAAGCAGGATTTTCTAACACTACTTGTTACACTGTGCACTAGCCCTTGTCTGCATTGGCTAGTCAAATCATCCTGGTTTTTTGTTTCTTCAGGAAGTGGACCACCATTAAAAATTTCTGTAGAAGTTATTATTTCAGCTTCAAAGAATGAATGCTTCCTATCCTGAAGATGTACACAGTACATCACTATAGACAAGCCTTCTGTGCTTTGTCATCCTTGATAAAATTTTGGTTATTTGGGATATGTTTTCATGCTAAACACATCTAATCATAACAGAAGAAATATTCTACTACCGAACAGTGACTGTCTTCCTTTGACTGGCTGCTGTGATATCTGGATATAATGGTGACAGGCACATTATAAATAGGCATAGATCTCCCTGCCTCTATCAGGCCATTTATCACTTTGTTTGGAAGATCTTCTAATTACTCTGCCAATGTAGGTGGTCACAGTAGCTGAAGGAGTTGCTTTAGGTAGACTGCCAAATATCTAATTTGTCTTGTCATCTTTCACATTAAGTGCCTATTTCTTGTAGGGTCATTTCTCTGTGCTCATTCTTCCTTGATAGCTCTGTTACCTTTGACACCATAGGCCACCTACCACTCCATAAGAAACTCCCACCCTTAGGTTTATGTGGCACCAACTCACTGTTTCTTCATCTGGCTGACAGAATTAGCAAGTTGGTGCTGATGGATTCTTTATTTCTTCCCTGTCTCTGCTGGCATCTCTCAAGGCTCTGTCATTATTCCCCTTTCCCTTCTTCAAGTCACTGTCTGGATGTCTTTGCCAGCAGTCCTGGACCCACTCATTTCTCAGTATTAATGACTCTTAAATCTGATTTTTCTGCCTGCAGCCTTGCTTCTGTGGTGTCTTGTGCTGGAGTCCTCATGGCTTCCTTAGGTGCTGCAAGCCTAAGGATGAATGTGCAACTTACTTCATGGCAGCACTCTTTATCACCAGTTTATGCACATGCCTCATGGTTATTCTGACTATTCCTTTGGTTCTGTCTCCTTGCAAGCACTTCCTTCCAAAATATCTTACCTCCATCACTGTTCTTCTATTTGCTCTGCCTAATTTTACCAAAATTCTTTTGCAATGGACTGTATTGAATTTGCTCTGACCTTTATTCTCCTTTGGTATTAGCTCCTATTCTATTTGTTATAGAACTTGTTCCTTAAGGCGATTCCCTACCTCCTTTCTAAATCAGTAAATGTAGCATATGTGTATGCTAAAGTATTTTGAGACTAAATCTGAAAAATGTAGAAGAACTTATTTGTTCAAAATAAAATATACTTTTAAGCCATTATGGTAAAAAACTTTGACATCCTGAATATTTGTAACACTATCAAAAATATTTACTTTATACCATGATGGTAAACTGTGTCTCTGTGGAAATACTGTTTATATCTTCATGAACATGATACAAGATTTTCTATTGCAATGTATTATACAGTAATTTCTAATTCTTTTCATCTAAAAATGTACAGCTGTAGAAAGCTGTAACAAGGCAATCTTGCTTTCCAGACTGAAACAAATCTGGTATCTCTACCTAGTCCCCCCAAACTGATGAAAAAAAGGGACGAATTTTGAACCTGATTATCACATAGAGTAGGCATATATTCTCAGAGGCTACAACTGAACAGTCTTCCAGTTCTGTGGTGGTAGATACAGCAAATGTTTTATTTTACAAATTAAAACAGTCATGGCATAATATAGGCAGAAAAAAAATCTCATTTTAATTACATTTTATGCAGTTATATAGCTTCACAGGAATGAAAACACTTGAATAAATTACTTATCTGACAGATAAGTCAGGTAACAAGCACATCTAGACAGGTAAGAAGGAGTTTTGTAATTGATGGCACTGAGTAAATGTTAGGCCATTTTAAGCACATTGAATCAGATTTGAATCACCATGTTAGCTGTTTATTCAGCAACCAGTTGATCTCCTTTGTGGCTACGAAATACTAGAAGTCTACTGGTGATTGCTGAGAGATTTCAAACAGTGGTACTGCTGAAATCTTCCACTTTCCTCTATTTTTCCTTTCATATTAAAGTTGCACTATGAAGTTAAACACTGAAGATCAGTCAAGATATGTAGTAAGAAATAGTGAAAATTTCCCAAGAATAGCATTTTTAAAATGTTGTTCTGAAAGTGACAACTTCATAGCACCTAAAATCTGCAGAGCAAGAAGATTCGTAAGTATCAAAGCAAACATTATCAACTAACTACTTGGCATATTAATAATGGAAATAATGGAGGGAACCCCTGGATATAATGTAATAAACCTGTTTATCATAACTGCAGGTTTTATCTTCTCTGAGTCTTAACTGAGAAGTGCTCCAGATATGGCCACTGATGGCCAGGATCATGAATATTCATAACAGGTATGTAGCTGCCCTTTATCCAACATGGATAAAGAGATTGACCTCAAGCTCTGACTGTGCAGAAATCTATAGTAGAGCTTACAGTTGTGAAAAAAACCCCAAATCCAAACCAAAACCCTTGACATTTCCATTAATGAGTACCAGCATGGAGGGTTAATTTATAAGAGACAGGGTAGGAATGCTCACAGTTGATCTATGTGTCCCACCACGACAACCTGATTGTCATTCTTTTGTAAAAAACACCTTCTGCTCTCCCTGCCTTAGAGCATCTACAGAAATTTTCCCAGCTTTTGAGATGTTACTATTAACAAACATTGGACTGAATCCAACCCGAGTTCATCTACATTAGCTATTTAATCTGAGAGAAGATTCTACCTCCCTTTGCCTAGTGTGACTTTAGTTAATAATCAAAATGGTAGTATATGGTATTTGCTGAGAATACTTATTTACTGCTGATCGATTCTTGTCTCTTTGGGATCCTTGTAAGGAGATACTGGCTATTCCTTATCAATACAGACAGCAATACTGAATTGAGTACCCACAAAAACGGAAATTTCACAGATATTTGTGAGGACAAGGAATCCATAGAAAGTGTCACATGCTCAAAATGAAAATGTCAAATCTTGGTTTTCACACTGATTTTACAGAAGTCATTGCATATAAGCATTTGCACTTACCCAATTTTAGAATGAAGACAATTACTAAGTTGCAGGTGTTCAGATACCCTTTTCCTACTGGTTTGCCATTCATGTCCTTGTTCATCATCAACCATGTTTATTCTTTCTGAATAAAAGGCAGGCTTATACATCTGTGCTACGGAATCAATACTTATTCAAAAAATAAGATTCCTCATAGACCACAAAATGAGAACTGAGAAATACACTTCTCTGAAAAGTTCTGGAATTGACATATTACAATATACAGAATCTGTCTCACCAAAAAACATTAAATCATGCAAGTGGCATGTACAGGAAAGTGATATATATGGATTTAAATAGATGTTTAATAATCCAGAGAATAAAAAAGAACATTATTTAATATCATGTGTATGACTGTGACTCATACCTGAACTGAGTTAGCAAATTTTACAGAAACACAAAGGAGAAAAAATTGACCTGAATAATGGAATTAGATTTGACTGAGGCTTATATTTCAACAACATAAACAAAAAAAGCTCAGGAGAAAGACCAAAGAAAGGTAATCAGTATTCTAGTAGTATAAGTGCCAGTCTGGGTTGCTAACACAGATGTATGACATAAAGATGCCATACAGCATCACAATTTTTACTCTTTATGAAAGTCTAAATATTTGAATTATGTTTCTCTGTATGGAAACATACAGAAAGGATTAGGAAACGCTATTGAAAAACATCTAAAGAAGTTTTCTATACATCCACTGAAATTCCAAAGATACTAAGGCCTTTTTGTGAAGGATGATGAAACTCAGAACCTCCTACTCAATGGAATGTATTTTCATATATAATTAGGTTTTGGTTGTATTGACACTAAAAGCAAATTTCCTGATTTTAGAATATGGAATTTTACCTATGTGGTATGTTCAGCCTTCTTCAGACAAAAATTCCTGTGTGCAGTTCTGGTCACTGCAACATAAGAAAGACATTAAGCTGTTAGCATCCAGAAGAGGGTAACAAAGATGGTGGAGGGGAATATGAGGAGCAGCTGAGGTCACTGTTTCTTCAAGCTGGAGGAGACTGAGAGGAGATCTCATTGCATTCTACAACTTCCTCATAATGGGAAGAGGAGGGACAGGAATTCTTCTCTTCTCCCTGGTGACCAATCACAAGACCTAAGGGAAGGGCATGGAGCCGTGTCAGGGGAGGTTTAGGTTGGATGTCAGTAAAAGATTCTTCCCCCAAAGGGAAGGTGGGCACTGGAACAGGCTCCCCACAGAAGCGGTCACAGCATCAATCCTGACAAAGTTCAAGAAGCATCTGGATGATGCTCTTGGTGTCACTCCTGGAGATGATGCTGTGCAGGGCTGGGAGTTGGACTCAATGATCCTTGGGGGTCCCTTCCAACCCAGCATAATCTGTGATCCCTGTCTAACAATACCAATCACAAAAATGTCAAATACACACTCAGGTAAACTACAAAACTTTGTCCCAGCTATTTGGATTCCATCTTAATGGACACTTCAAGATTGCACTTGTGTAATGGAAGGTCAGATTTACCATATCACACTTACAGACCCAAGTGGCACTACACAAACCACACTCGGATCAGGTATGTCTGAACTAACAAAAAGGCTTAATTTCAGTTCAAATTCCCAATTTCTCATTGTAAAAGAAACATTTGAAATTTAGTGTAATTTTGCCTCATCACGTGTCCAATATATACTTTTTTTTCTTAAAGCAAGCTAGGTACAGGAGAAGGAGAAGCACTATTAACAGTCTAGCAGCCCATGCACTGGCTTCCCCAAAAGAGATGGATTAAGACAAAAAGAAAAACTTTTTAGGTATAGAAACAGATTTGTGATTAAAGCCTCTAAGGAATTATTAAACCCTATGAATCTTTTTAATTAACATCCACAGCATCCTTTTATAGTGAAACAATTTTGGAGTTGCAGTGCAAACTTGTTAAACAAATTGCTAGTTGGAAAAAAAATCCAAGTCTGTTGGCAGCTCTTCTGTTTCATATGCCTACACAGACACACAGATACACACACACACACACACACACACACACACACACACACACACACACACATATGGCAATGGCTGGTGCAAGATTTAAGCAATATTAGGTTATTTTAAGGAGGAGTGGTGGTTTAAATTTACACTCAGATAGTGAAAGCTAGTGGCTATAGTGCAGATATGCCAGGCTACAGTAGCAAATAGATGTCTCTCTGCACCCCAGACTAGCTGAGAATAGATACTTTAAATAGATCATTTTCTGTAATAGATCAATACTCTGTTGTTTTACAGATTCAGGTACATACAGTGGTTTGGCTGTTAAAAAATCAATACAAATATAGTGCCATTTTTGCAGCTGGAACCAGTGCAAGGGAGTAGGATGCTATAGCAAAGTGTCTTCTTCAGCTCATC
Organism: Horornis vulcanius; assembly: GCA_013401035.1. Lineage (NCBI taxonomy): Eukaryota > Metazoa > Chordata > Aves > Passeriformes > Scotocercidae > Horornis > Horornis vulcanius. The sequence goes on along the minus strand of VZUA01077435.1, from coordinate 378 downwards.
TCCAGTCCCTCCACTGCTTCTCTAAAACCTCTCAAATTTCATGAAATTCTGCAGGACAAGGCAAGTGTTCACTGCTCCACAGAGTGAACTGCTTCTCACCCTTGTAAAAAATATCAACTCTGCAGCAAAGCTGTGGTTATTACTGGTAGGAGGCTAAAACAAGGGGTTGGTTTCACAGTGTCCACGTTTGCTTTTTTTAATCTGAAATCTTTTGCATAACTATAGCAACCATGCAGTATAGTTACACTTCCAGCTATCTGTGACAAAGAGCGATGTCTCTGCTGTTACCTGATTTGCTTTTGTTGCACACAGAACTGATGCTATCCCACAGTATGTTTTGTATATAATTTATAAACATTGCTTATAAATTAATAAAAC